>CM049371.1:18222050-18423310 GCA_026937815.1 Etheostoma perlongum | reverse complement strand
ACACTTTAAATTTAACTAATGACTCATTACTTTTGCCCCTGGCCTTCCAAGCAGAGCCCCTTTGCATCCTGTTGTGCCTTCGCCACCTGACTCAAGCCTCCTGATCCCGCTGGTATTGTTTGAAAAAATGCCATTTGAACATTTGAATGTTGCTTCACACTTTAGATAAAGATTAATGAAAGTAACAAGGAGGTGCTGCGTAGCTGTGTGTTGGGAAAAAAAAAGTCTTCACCTGTAGAAGGCGCTCCTGCTCTTCCTGCCACTTCTCCTGACGCCTTCGATCCTCCTCGCGGTCCTAATACAACCAGCTGGATGGAGGAGGGGCTGAGGGATGGCACCTGGAGCCGATGATGCACAGACAGATCATGGGCTCAAACATCATGAGCAGCACACAAACATTTTCAACACACACACATACACATATGTTTGAACATGCAAACAAACATCCTTTGATCAAGCGGGATGGTAACTTACATCAGATATATAGATTCTGGAACCTCCTGTGTGAGAAAATAATGTCAGCAGAGAGAACCCAATACAGTAGTCCTAAAAAGATAATCCAATTGTGTTCTAATGTCAAATATACACTATACAAAAGGCGTGGGGGACGTGATTAGAAGAATTTCTTTAAGTGTACTGGATCACAAAATAGATTGAGATCTATCTTACAGACTACACACTTTACTTTGTTTATCCTGGGTTGACTCCGACAAATGTTTTGCAGCATTGTCTTACGAGTACCAACAATTTGCTGTATCCAGAAACAGTAACATGAACTGTTTAGTTTAACTGCCCAGAGCTGAGGTGAGAGAGGGTCACTTTACATAATTCAATTTTATTTATAGCATTGAATCATAGTTATCTCAAGACACTTTACAGAAATGTCTAGACTACACTATAATTTTACGTAAGACTTATTTCCCAAAATGTAAGACAACGGCTATAAAAAAGAATGTTGTGAATACAATATATGAACGATTTATGAATTATACAGCCTCAATAGATGCCTTGTGGCTACAAAACAATGTTTGTTACGAGTTGGAGAAAAATAAAAAGCAATTGTTACTTTGCGCCTTTGTTGAGCTTTACCTGCAGGACTTCAAACATTTGGTCATAACTATGTCAACATGTTTTTCATGTGGTAAGAGGTCTAGAGATCTTAACTACTCTCATCTACACACAGACCATTCAAAGATCAGCCAGTCTATTTATAAGTCAGCACACTAATCTGCTAGCATATCCCCCAGCCTAAATATACTGCAGACATACTGAGAAAGACACTGATGAGCGAAGAGTTAAGCATGTTATGGAAAAAAATTAAACAAGGCCAGTATGCACATGCTACAAGACAACACAAATCTGCTTTGTTCAATGGTTGATTATGCTCACACAACCGCTAGCATGTTGCCAGCGCGCACACCGTTAAGAAAAAAACACAGTGCAAACATTTACTACACAAGTAAACCCAGGAGCTGAATCCTGCAGAGCCTGATGAGAAGCTTTCATTGTAGTGGGACACACATCAGATTCATTAACAAACCACAAAGAACAGCATTACAAACCAGTCATGGTGCAAGTGATTAAATTAAACAATTAAAAATGACAACCCATTAACCCAAAGATCATCAGTAAAAGCATCTGATACACATGGTATATTGTAGACATGGTCAGTGCTGTCAGCTCTGTGGTTGCTAGGTAAAGTTAAAAACCAAGACAAACACCTTTTTGTCGCAGTTTGAAAAAAAACTCTAACACTATAGCTTTTTTGAAAAGATATGTGCAGAATATTCATTTACTGAAATACTTATATTTAATAGTTTGTAGTCAGGCTGCTTTGATTAAAACATTAAAGTACAACAGTCTGAAAATATTATGGTGGTACTTAAGTAATGGTTATCAGTGCAATTGCTCATTCCGCTTTTTAATTAGCAGCTCCCTTCTTTTAAAAAACCTTAAAATCTCTTTTAATGTATTCCCAACAATTAACCAAGCCAAGCACCAGCCACCAAAGCTGCTATGCAATGAGACAAACTGAATTTTACCTTTCAGTTTGAAAAATTCTGCCCTTCTTTTCTGATTTTTCATACTAATGTTACTATGATCTACATGAAGAGGAACAACGGTTTAGGTGAGAAATTACAAAAGTGTGAACTGTATCTGAGGATTTATTCTTAAAAGAGATATTTGTCATGCATTTTGGCCATTGCAGACTTATTGTTATTACCTTTATTTCTGGCTGTAATATGGTTGTCAGAAAGCTCTCCATGCATGACTTTACCTTGTAAAACCTGTGAAAGAACACCTTATGAGCACCATGTATTAAGCCACACTATCAGAAGCTTTGTGCATCCTTTTGAGATTTGAAGTGATAACTGACTAAACGTTGCTCACATTGTCTGTCTGCCCATTGAGGTTCCTGTCTGGGGGTTCTGTACAGGCACCACTGTTGGCATGGTGATCTGGGCCACCCACCAGAAACGGCGCTGCGGCAGTTAGATTGAGAGTAACCCTGTTCTGGCCTGACTGGTTAGGATGACTCCTCTCACTGGTGCTCCAATCTAATTAAAATAACCAGTCATTAAAACTACTGTAAGGCCACACTGTGCTTGTGACCAATGGTTAGAAGTTAGAGGTCAAATTATCACAAATGATTAACGTGTTGAAATACAAGACACGTCTTTTTTGGCTCATTATCTACCCTTGTTGCCATAGCGCCCCGCATGTCCATGGTCAGACTGCCGGTTTGAAGGGAAGATGTCATTTTATCCTTCCACTGGTTGTAGTTCATGTGTGCCACAGCAACTCCATTAACAGTCACAATCTCATCGCCCACACAGCTGGCAAAAAGCTCCGCTGGACTGCCTGGGGAGGGAGCGGCAGACATCAGGGACATGAAGAAAGATGAGGACAGGAAAACATTAAAAAAAAAATAAAAAAAAAAAGTGTAGGAGCTTCAGAAATGATTTGTATAGCACAAATGAGGACAAGGTTGCTTTTCCAAGTTGAAAAGTAGGCCAGTAAGCCACAACTACAGTGAGTAAGAGACACTTCCTCGCTCACTTTTAATTAAATATTCATGGAGTTTTAAATCAACGGCTACATTTTGTTGGTGGTTTTGTAGATATGTCAGTAAAATAAATTCACACCAAATAAACATAACATCTCATTTCACCTTATTTTAATCTGTTTGGGTAGTCCAACTCTTGTGGACTATATAACTAGGTTGTAAGGTTAAGGTTAACTACACATTCCTTTTGTCTACATTTCTCCTGCTATGAGGCAACTTTAGCTTTTTTGCTTCTTTTCAGCAACATGAGAAACTGCTTTGTCTTAGCTGCCAACAAATTGCCTCAGGAATATACTTTTTGCATTCGATAGTGACAATTTGTCTATGTACTGTCTGCTCAAATACATTCAGTGTGGTAAATTACTGCTCTTTTTGTAAGAGCAGTGTGAACACATTTTCTCTTGGAGAAGCAAAAACAACATTGATTCAGAGCACAATGTAGCACTGCCATGCCTGTCACTAAAAATGTCCTTCCACAATACAATGTTCAAAGCTCAACACCATTTAAAAAAAAAAAATAATTAAATTTTTTTTTTTAATTTAATAAAATAATTGCTAAAGTCTTACCAGGTTCAATGAATTTCACTCGTGCCCCTGTGGAGTCCCAATGAGTCTGGAAGCCAAAGTCTGTTCTACTGTTGGGTTTAAGAGCAAGGCTCACTCTCATGTCACTGTGATCCACCTGAAACACACAAACACACACACTGTGTCACCTTCTACACACGCATAAAAAAGGTGACACCCTGTGATCAAATGTCCTGTGCTTCCTGGTGGAAACTAGATGCTTCCTGGGCCCGCTACACAAACATAGTAAGGGATACACACCAAGGCACAGGCATTTTGGGCGGCAGGGGTTCAAAAAAAAAAAAAAAAGTTGAATAATTATTTGAAATTTAAACAATATATTAACACAACTGACTACCATGTCTTATTACCCTTATGCAATTGTTTAGATTTAATAAAATAATCAGTCCAGACATACTTTAGTAGCCCTACTCATAAGCAAACAGCAAAGGGTGTTTTGTATGCTACTAGAAAATTAGAATAGGTGACTGCACCAAGGAGAGGGACCAAAATTTTGTTTATTTTGCAAATGGCAAATAATTTTAAATCTTTTAGTGTTATCGGAATAAATAACTTCTAAAAAAAATCTGTTTAGAAAAATCTCAACAAAAATCTTTCACTGAACTCAAAAGCTGTTGCTGCAATTAGGTTAATTTTACAGAAAAATATAAAAAAACCTCCCAAAAAAACAAAAACACTTATCAGATTAGGAGCCTACGTTCAAAATTATATGTTAGAGATTTTGGTCTATTTCGCTTCCATGTCTTATTTTAATGGAAATAAAACTTACAAAAAAAGGTATTTACTTGTATCTGTACATTTCTTCTAAATGAATCTACACATTTAAACCTGTAAAAACATTTAAGGCGGAAATAGTCTTAACTCATTCACTGGGGAAGTTCTGTGTCGATATAATTGGTTTTGTTCCATCCTGTTCACCTGCAGTGCGTTGAATACAAATTTGCGCATTTTAATTAGTTAACACCAAACTTGCATATCAATGTGGCGACTGTAATGACGTTAGACTTTACTGTAGCTGTTCCCCTGGAGTGTCTTTTAAGTAGCTACAGAACATTAGCCTGTAGGGCCACGATGCAAGACAGATGTTAACTATTTGTTTTGTTTTTTAGCAGTAAACTCGAGACACTGGCTGCTTAGTCTTTTGTTCATACTCACTCACCTCCACACATGTCAGCTCCTAGAAGGGACTGCTGCCTTTCTGCGTGCGTGTGTGCGTGCAGGGTGAGTGTGTTTGCAAGGAGAGGGATCAACAAAATCTGATCTCCCGATCTGATATATATTTTTAATTCAAGACATTTGTTTGACAAGGAAGCTATATGCAAACAATATATAGGCTATATTTATTAATACAAAAAAAAAAACCTGCATTCAGAAAAAAGGGCACATTTTCTTGGAATGAAAAGGGCAGGTGCTCTTTGATGTCTGTGTGCATGTGTCTGCAGAGGGACCAGTTTATTGTGTACACAGTCTGCAATCATCACGGCAGCCAACAATTGCCATCTTTGTGAAGTTTGTTATGTTCTCAGAGTATTTTTATCAAATTATCCATTTGAAGGATATGCTATATCTACAACGTTTCACTCGAAAATTCCCCCAGATGTAACTTTTTCCAGCCGGATGTCTGTTTCCTGCCGCTTTCTTTGTGTTGTAATTTAACTCTTGTTGATTTATGAGAACTGTGGTTAACTGCTTTTCAGATCTCTGCAGGGTCAATCCAGACAGCTAGCTAGACTCTGTCCAATCTGAGTTTTCTGTTGCACAATTCAAACAACTTTTGAACGTACATGTTTCACCAAAACAAGTTCCTTCCCGAGGTTATTTTGCAGCGGCACCGTGGCTCTGTGAGGCGCTTGGCACCTTCCCAAGATGATTGTGATTGGTGTAAAGAAATGCTAATGAACCAGAGCACGTTTTTCTCACATCCCGCAATGTGTGGACTAGCCAGACCTTTCTCCACGGCGCTGTGGAGGAAGGTTCTATTCAAAAAGGATAACCTCTTGAGATGAATTCTCTCATTTGAGACAATTTTTCAGAAAACAAACTACATTCACACACAACTGGTTCAGCTAAGGCATTTATTCAACACTCACTCAAATACATAGAGCAGAATATTAAAAGACACATAATACATAGTGTCAAAAGGTGAAGCCAATGAGGCTGATTCACCTCTGTGGGTGAGGGAAGACAATGTGTTAACAGCGGTATTCACCACATTTTAAAAGGTCCCATGACGTGGTGCTCTTTGGATGCTTTTGTATAGACCTTAGTGGTCCCCTAATACCACATCTGGAGTCTGTTTCCTAAAATTCAGCCTTGAATTACAGCCACTTGAGCCAGTCCCACAATGAACTTTCCTTAGTATGTGCCATTTAGAGTCTGTAGCTGTTGAGAACCATGAGTTGTGTTCATTTATTTGCCTAAACTTGACAATTGGTAATTTATTATGTCACAAAATATATCAGCATATATTAATACGTGCCTGGTTACTTCTCCAAGTAAAAATTGCTTAAAATACTTGGAAAAGTGATTATTCTTCCATATATTTGGCAGTGTTCCTCTAATCCAATTTTGGCTCATTTAGTTTTTCTTTTTATCAACGGGCACCGTCAGACACTGATCAAACTGTTCTCTTTTATAATCAAACATTATGATATCCTAAATTCAAACATTACACATACTAAATTGCATCAATATACACATAGTACAAATACTGTGTGTTGAAAAATAATCCAACATACCTTTGGGAGGTCAATGCTTGCATCAGATGGGACAGTCGAACTTTTGTTGTGATGGGTCTGCAGGTTTGAATAAGGCTGGGTTTGGGTGTAGGGCTGATGGTGGTAGCCATTGGTCTGGAAGGAGGTCGGTCCAGAGACGGTGGCACCTTGCACCTTCTCCCCCTGTTCTGTACCATTCTGTTTTGTCTGGTTAGCTTTCTTCTGCTGACCCTTCTGATGGGCGGTCACAGTAGGTCTTTTGAGAGAAGATTTGATAGTTGGAGAAAGCAATGCCTCACTTTTCAGCAGACCCTGGTCGTCTACCTAGGTTAACAAAAACAAGATTTGCTCAAAAGGACAGTACAGATACATTTCATAAATGTCTACAACCAACAGAAATCTAATATTGAGTTAACACTGTTCACAATGGTGCGGCAGCGTTTTTATTATTGATAAGAGTAATAAAAAAAAAGTGTACCAAACTCACTCACATATAACGCGTTTCACAAACGCAACGCACGGTAATTTGGCTGTCCCTATGCACCCATCTAAGCCCTAACCTTCCACCAAAAGAGAACTATAACCATTCAGACTGCTAAATATTAACAGGTAGCAGGCCTCACTACTTTAAAAGCTCTAACACCAGTTGCAATTTTCACAGAGAGACAGACCTGCTATTTATCTCCATCCCACCACTACATGCATAATCACCAGCATTTTGAGTGCCTTGATTTCAAATTTAAACACATTTCAGGATGTAAAGCCTGAATGAACTTTGGAGATTGGCTGTTGAAAGGTGACACTGTTGTAAGATCTAAAAATCTTAAAATCTATTAAAACAGTATTCCAGGTTTCTTCGAGGGCGATAGAGGGGGAAGATGGTAGTCAAAATTGCACAACGCGTAGCACTCCACCTAAGAGAACCATGTTCTGGTCATGTGTAGGCGGTTTAAGGTTTGCTAAGAAAATACAGTGCCCAACGGTTTTAGGAAATGTATCATTTATGAAAAAAAAAAAATTATCTCTTTGCGACTTGTTTTTATTAAAGACCACCATTATTCTTAAGTCAATACCATGACAGGAAACACAAGGTGAAAATAGTCATTTTTCCCCCCTTACTGTCTGGAGAACATTTGGTTAATCACCAGTACATTCAAAGAAACCGGTGCTATAGCTTTGATAACCAATGAACTCACGTTGCACAGTCTCGGCAGCGAGGACACCCTTGACTGCTTGGTCCCAAAGGGCCTGGCTGTGATTGCAGAAGAGAAACGAGACGAGCCCCTCGGACCTCCGGTAACCCCGAGGAAGGCTGGCTGAGCCGACCACGACGCAGTTCTGAACAAGTATTTGTGGACTTCTGCAGCCTGCTGGTCACTGCCTTGCTCCACAGCTGGTTCCCAAGACGTCTTCTGGGTCTCTTCCTGGGACTTGTAGTTCTGGTGGTGCAAGTCCTCCAAAGCATTAGCTCCTGCCTGATTAACAGCACCAGGGCAGAAAGTGGGAACTTTTGGATCATGACAGAACGGAAGTTCCTTTTGACTCAACATGGCTTCAGTAGGATCCCTGGGCTGGAAATGAGCTGGGCTGCCCTGCCCTTTGCCTTGGGTCTGCGAGCTGAAAGGGCAGTCCAGAGAAGGGGTGGTAACTCCTGTTCCATCTGAAGCCAAGGAGGCAAAGTAGGTCTCATCTGCCAGGACGATCCCATCAGAGGTAGGCATGGCTCCAACTGATGATCCCTGAGGAAAAATAGGTAAACACTGGCTGGAGCTCTGCCATGTAACTTTTTCACCACAATAACAATGTCAACACAACCAGGTACATCTATAAATGTACCTGAGTGTGGGCTGAGTTGTGGAGGCTAAGTGGAGCCATTGGGCTGAAAGATGCCTCTGTGGCGTAGCTGCGGGCCAGCAGAGCCCGAGTACGTGGCCGGAGATCAGAGCTCAATGATTTTGCTGAAGGAGAAGTGGAGTAAGGACGAGGGGCAGGGTAATGCCTGCGTGGTGACTGATGTTCTCTAGGGAATCGGATGTAAGGAAAAGAGGAGCCATGTAATACAGAAAGCAACAAAAGGTATGGTAACTCATTACAGTTGACTGTGGCGTACTGATTAGTTATCAAGCAAGGTCAGCAGCTTTTAATAAAAACTTCAAATTACTTATTAGTAGCAACTGGGTTTGGCAGTGTAAGCTCTAGATTACAATTACATTTGTAGAGGCAGCATACCGCTTTAGCAGTCCGCCTTCGTTTGCTTCGTTCTCAAATTTAGCCACAGCTCCATTGGCCATCTGGTTAGTGACATGTTCTCGTTCCTGTGACTTCCTGCGGAGATCAGACTTGCTGCTCCTGCGACGATTCTTCCACTTTGACAAGTCCTGAAACAAATGCACAACCAGATACATTGTTACTTGCATGCATTCAACTACAATGTAATGTCCTTATCAATATTTTAAGGCTTAAACCGCATATTCTTTGAATGATTATACTGTAGAAAACATTTGTCGAGACTGAAAGTTAATTCTGACCTTAGTTGACAAAACAATCTACAAATCTTCCTGCACACAAAGTTATGGCAATATAGATGTTCAAATTTCCAGTTTGGAGGAACTTTCAGGAATTTTACGGACTGACAAACAAGGTAAAGGTAAACTCAAATTTTGGAGAAAAAAATAAAAAATCATTAAAGTGCTCATCTACAATTCCAATACTTGCATCGTGCCACTGGGCTTCACTGTCCTTGGCAGCAACACAACACCTCTGTTGGTTTTCCTGGTCCACATCGTAGATGGTGTTCACATCAGGAACTTTACGCACAGGGTATACCATCGGGATATCACTGAGTGATTTGCTCCTGGTTCAGACATAGAAATAATGGATATGCAAGGCAAACAAAGATGGTATTTAAACACATTGTACACCATGTAGCAGAACAAGCATGATGAATAGTGGTATTGCAACACAGCGCGCACAAACATGCCATTCAACACAAATATTTTCTGTATGTGCTCGATCGCCACACGTGCCACAGTATTAACAGCCGCAACAACACATTCTGCATCCAAACAGAATCCTTAGCAAAGCGCGAGCAGGAAAGTCAAGTAATGCAGCAGTATAATTGGCAACAGATGTTGCTGTCTGAATAACAGCCATGGAGTGTAACAAGTAATATCACTGCTGTGGGCAACAGAGGATGTCAGATGTGACATTCAAATAATAATAATTAAAGCAGCATTTTATCAAAACTGACATAATTTGATGGGAGGACCAAAGACTGATTATAAACGATCCCGTAGTTTGTCATACATTTCACCAAGAAGTCTCTACCCATAAAATTAATAGTGGGAGGTATAACAAGTGCTTTATCTTCATGAAAAGGCAAATGCTCTCAGCATAATTTCCTTTAAAGGCGAGCCAAATACAAACAGCACGCCCAGATGAAGCAGCAGCATAGCAGTTGTGGTTGAAGCGGTCTCCAGACACCTTTGTCCAAAACTTTAGACTCACCAAATCCAGCCAGGGTTGACCTGAATTGGTCTCTCAGGTCTGACCTGCATTTGATATGCTCTTCAGAACCAAAGAAACGGATACAAATACAGATGAACACCGTTATATATCTAAATGTAAAGGCAACTGGTTTGACAAAAGTAACTAACAGCATACTAACACATTAAGGCAACGCAGGACAAGAGGCTAAACCAAACAAAGAACACAGAGGGGAGACAGTATATAGATAACTTAAAAGGCAAAAAGAGGCAACATTATTTACATTCAACACATACGTATGGCTTCAGTACCACAGCTGTAGTACAACCCTACTAAACAAAAAATAACTTGGCAGAAAGAAGGTTTAATGCACAATATTTTAACTTTATTCCCCCACACCAAAGCAATATCCACACGGAAAATAAACTGGAAAACATAGCGCTGGCACAAACTGTTATGATTGCATTATGGCTATCAAAGTATGACACGAGGCATGAGTCATCGGTTTAATCATTAAGTAATGAGTCACTCAGCATGATTCTGTTAAAAGGTCTTCACATCGTCAGCACTATAAAAGACAGGTGCCAGAGTAAATGCCAGATAATACACCATGCAGTAGACAGGAAAACAAATTCAAAGCACATTTGGTTTTCCTGATAACTTCCCAACACATCTATTTGATCAACGGGGCAAAATTTGCATATCAGATTTAGGCAGTTTGCTGATGCATTAGATATTTGCAAATGCAAGAATTGCAGGTTCACTTTGCCACACAATGAGATAACATGACTGTGTTAAAGCTTGTGTCACAGTCTGCAGTTTTAGTGCGTTTGGGACTGCCTGTGTGCAGTCCATGTGGATCTTCATGACCGTGGAGAACGTTCAGGCTTGGGGAAGAGTTTCTTAGAAATGTTTTTGAGGCTCTCCAGATGTACCAGAGATGTTTTGTACTGCAGCAGATGTCACAAGCCAGGATATGAAGTCAAACACTTCCTCAGAAGAACCCAAAGCTTTATGGCTACAGTCAAAGGAAGAAGAAATGCAGAAAATGAGTACATTAACAGGGGACTTAAAACAAAAAAAACACAGGAAGTCTTCTAGAGAGAGAAACTTTGATAGAAATTTGCTGGGTTCCGCAGTTTTAGCTTGCGTCATCTTTCAAGTAGTGCTAGCTATTCCCATGTGCCTAGCAAACTAGGATTCAGTTTGCTAGTGTAGTTAAGCTGGATTTAGTAACTATCAAATATTAAAGGCCAACAATAACAGACTGAAGACATTTGAGCATATGCCATGATGCCACACAGCTAGTTACTTTAGCACAAAGAAAAAGCTTGTCAGATTTCACTTAAGTAGGTACACTAAGTCACACTCCAGCCATGTCATATTATTGCTTCTTTAAAAGTTATGAATATTTGCTGATCAAGCAATGCATTGGCAAACTTAAAACAAAGCAAACCGCAACACGGCAGCTTCACCTTGTATTGGTAAATAAAGCATTTGTAAATCTTAAAAATTTGCACGATCAGCCCTGCCTTTCTTTGTAGAGCAGTAAAAATACAGCCAACAGACCTTAAGCCTTGCATAATACGATACCAGGGTCTCCTCTGGGAGCCGAGGTAGATCGTCCGCACACGAAGTCTCCTCTTCAGGTGTCCAATACCGGGTAAGAAACGGTCGTAGTTGGGGTTGTTTGATGTCTGATGGAGGGTCTGCTGCACCCGCCGGAAATACAAGTCATCTAGGACAGGATCTGCGTCTGTATAATCGTCATCGGAGTCATCCTCACACAGAGCTTTTAAGAAAAGCTCTTCATCAATGGCACACTCGGGAGAACACGCAGTGAGGTGGGGTTGAGGAGAGAAAGGGGCATCTTCAATGCTGCAGCAAAGAGCGATATACCCACGCCTATGTTTATGATGATCACACAGACATCACTTTGGATAAAGTGATAACTCCAAGTAACACAGAAATGATCTCCGAGCTACTCCGTGTTAAAAATAGCAGAAGTGTGGCGTGATTAATGCATGGAGGCAAATTCTTTTTTGGAGGATAAAGTTAGGGTTACACAATGCGTTTCAATTTCTAATCATTGGAGTGGAAGGTAATGTTGAGTAGTAACAAAGCCAAGCAGAGCAACAACACGGCCTGCCGAATCAAATACTGGATGTCATTATCTACTTCAAAAAAAAAATAGTTATTGTAATTTGTTGAGCAGGATGACGGACATCACAAGGTCCACTTATCATATTTAATGTGTTGCTGTTGTCACAATACCAAACAAATCACTCAGCAACTTAAGATTTGAAAAAAAAAAAAAGTTCTGATGTGATTCTAGTTGACAATAATGATAAAAGGCTTGATTACTATTGAAATAGTAAAATAATTGCCACCCTGTGTTTAGTCTACTTGTGAAGGCTGTGTTTATGAATGCATGCCTCTACATTATTGTTTGTATTGGTGTGAAGGAAAAGTTATTTTAAGAAACTCTAAACTGCAGATGAGTCCATATCTGATTTACCAACCTTGAAACTTACTACAAAATGCATTTCAACAAAGAACAGTGCCATGTTACTAATGATAGATATTATTTAACCCGGTTCTCTCATAGTATTTTTACCACGCACAATATTAGAAAGACAGCGGTTTTCTTTCCACTATGTTGCTGTTGGACTCTGACATAAAATCTTTTCTATGGTATGTTTAAGATGAAATTCCACATAAATGAGGGTAATACAAGGTAAACGTTATAATCCACTGAGGAATTGAATATTAAAGAAAAGTCTTTTAGTAGCTGTGGATGAGGAGTTAGTGGCAGTAACTAAACCCCTCTCTGTACAGTAGCCGACACCTTAGCAGTACCTGGCGAGTGAACTAGCGCAGTCCCTTTCATTCTCTTTCCATCCTTGTTTTCTCCTTAGGAGCGGCGGTGGGATATAAGCCTTGTTTTGTTGGGTTGAAGGCTGTGTGGGCTCCATCGTGAACACCTGCTCAGCTTCCGCGTCACTTCCACAACCTTGAGACCGCACAGACGTGGAAAACGAGCAACAGAAAAAAAAGATAAGTAGTATCTTAGAAGTTTGGAGGAAAACAAAACTAAAACCACCTGAAAAGAAAACTGTGCTTAAAAAAGGGTTTAAATACCAGAGACACTAAACAACGTTTAGTGTGTCCGCATCTTCCCACAGTCAAGTATTTGTCCTCTCCCATCACACAAACTTATCACCACAGTGTGGAACTTGCCACAGACCATCACTGACGTGCATAGAGACCAAGAGTGCAAACAAAGTACACTGAGTAAGAAGATTAAAATGTTGTTGATCCAACTAAATTTGGTTGATCACGCATAATACCATGGTTGTTGTAATTCATGAGTTTTTGAAAAATACATTTCTGTTCTGGCATGTACGTGCAGACTGATAACAGGTAGATGTAGATATGCAAAACATAAGGAAGTAATGTATTTCACTCAAGCAAAAGTTGGAACAGCCGTTTGTTCGTCAGTTCATCTACCAAGAGATTTTAGCAAATTGCAGTGCATAAACTAACAAAAGGAACTGTCTTTTACAGCCAAACAAAAAAGGAAGTCACACTTCAGGAGATTGTATGGAGAATGCACCGGTAAACATACTTTCATTGTTTGGGAGGACCCCTCGGGAGTACAGATAGTCGATGCCGTCGACAGAGTTCTCCATCTTATAGCTTGGTCTGATGCGCCGACATTCCTCCCTCTCTGGTTCCCAGTCTTTCACATTACCCCCTCATCTAGAGCCTAGATTTAGAAGGCGGGGTTAGTGTTAACAATAACAACAACTAAAGAACAACTGTTTAAAAGCCTAGAAGAACAGCTCACCTTGGACAACGCCAACCCTAGCAGCCCTTCAAAGGCCTTGAAGTTCAGCTGAGGACCACTGTAGAATGCGTCAAGGTGAGCCTTGCGACCCAACCAGTAGATTGTGATGAGAACCTGAGCAAAGAAAGACACGTAACCGACCACACACACACACAGCTTCCTTCCCCATCCCTGCTCAAAAGAAACTTATGGTTTCCTGTAAACGTAACTTATTTCAGCAGTCCGCCCGTTTCTCCCCCTCACCTGTTATACCCCAACTAAGGGTGGCTGGGCACAACATGAAATGCCCACCTTGATATAATTCATCTTCAACTCAAAAGCCCAAACCACAAAGAGGGATTTCTGATTTCAATAACTCACTTATAAAAACAGTGGCAGATTAGAATCCAGTAACACCACATCAACCCGGATCGACTTTGATTCAAACAATCTAACGTTATCAATGCAAAGTGAAGATCTTGATTAACAGTAATTTTAAAGATATGCCTTTATTTTGAAATCCCACTTTAGTTATTCTTTTTATTATATAAAGCGTTGTTTCATTTAAATGTCTGGAAGAGTACACACACACACACATATATACACATACATACATATATACATACATATACACATATATACATATATACATACATACATACATATACATATATACACATACACACACATATATATAAACACATACATATATATATATATATATATATATATATATATATATATATATATATATATATATATATATACATACATACACATATACATACATACATATACACACATACATATACACACATACATCTTTTCCATGAATTCTACTTTTATGAACCGTTGTATTTTCGTTTTTTTATCTTTGTGCTTATGTAAAGCACTTTAAAAAATGAACATTATCTTTGTAGAGGCAGAGCTGTTGTATTGGCTGACAGACCGTATAAGTGTAGCTAAGGAAGTGGCCGGTTAGTGTATACATAGAGTTTTAAGCTAAATGCTAATGAAAGCATAATAACAGCAATTCCACATGATGATGTTAAGCAGGTATAGTGTTCACCATCTTAGTTAAGTGTGTTAGCATGATAATATTTTCTAATCTGCACTAAACACAAAGTACAGCTGAGGCTGATGGGAATGTTCTTTGTTTTACTGGTATTTGGAGATTTGGTATTTGACACTAACATTTTGACATAAGGACGGCGCTAGCTTTAAGGATGCTTAAAAATGTCACATTAGTCTGCCAAAAAACAGGGGACACGGACAGCCACACACACAAAATGCTGTTGATACTCAGTCAGCAATACACCTGCCATTAGTAAAGACAGTGAGTAAAGGCCTGTGAAATATGGACCTCTTCCTGACATGTAGTGTTTTACTATTTCAGCAAGCAAAGCGCTTTGGACACGATTTATTTCTCATTTGCCTCGAGGCAAGGGATATTTTGACGGACGGCCTGTCTCCCTGGAAGAGCAGTAGCCTGTGTTGCAAAGGGATTATCCACAACACTATGTCAGAATTTCTCTTTCTGCATCTTAAAGTCATCCTAGAGTGGTCAGATGGTTAAAAAAAACAAAACCATTTCATTTATGGCCCTTAAGAGATTTGAATAAATATTGTCTAGCACAATGCTAGTGAGACAAAAAAGATGTGGATTTTAAGTGGAAATAAATGCCTTTGTATTGATTCCCCCATCTTGCTTCACCTCAAATCAGGGTCTGTCGCAGCTATCTAACCAGTCAAGTGAAGACAGTTGATTACAGACATCCGAGTTCTAGCCAACATTGGTAGAGTAGCAATAGAACTTTCTAATGGGTTACTTTCATGTTTTTTAGCAGAAATTATGTACAGAGAGCTACTATGAGAGCTTTCTACCTACATTGCACCAAGGAAGTCATTACACTACATAACAGGTCATCATAATTATTCCTATTGAATGGTGTGATTTTCCACATCTCATTTTATTTTTCATTCATTATTTAGGAACCCTTAATTCTCTCACCAAGTCCTGTTATCATTGGCCCTAATTCACCCGTGTTGGGCATTCTGGCATCAGCAGACACTTTCTGAATATCTACATTAAGATTAACTGTAAAGAAAGAAAATTCAATAACTGCAATAATAAAACATACCTCCAAACAAAACAATTCCCTTGATTTCAATGTTTAGGGTGTATTCCACATTGCATCACTACTGTATGCAAAAACAGTGATCTCAGCTTGGTTTGGCAACTCTAAAATGTTACGTATGAATAACTTAATTTTTGTATTTTTCTGGTAGGAGACATGAACACTATTTCAATGGATGCAAATTGACCCCAATTGGTTAATTCAAAGAAAAATGCTACACCCATTTCAAAGGAGCGCTCTGACAAACCCCCTCATTACTGGGTCAGAGTTGTCAGCTATTGTGCGATTCTAATAAGGCAACCAAAACAACCTCGTAGGCTTTGAAACATATAAAATACCGGCAGTGCACACAAGCGTGTAAACATTTGGTACTCACATGTTCCACGTACACAAAGCACAGACAGTTATTGTAGCTGGGACAGACAAGTGAACAGATCTGGTCTGTATTTGTACTCTTAAAGCGTGAAAGGCATAGTGATAAACATAACAGACTTTTGGGATAAACAACCAAACTCAATCAACAAATCAAACGGCTTGACCATCAACACTGTTTCTTCATGCTGGTGGCATGTTGGCATCAACATCAGGAGCTGGAATCTGTGCGCTACAGCTACTGGTTCATTTTTAACAGGGTTGATAAATAGGATGTTGGCTATCTCACATGTACACAAGGTCAATGCAGAGGCAGCATTAAGGGACAAAGTAAAAGGGAGCATAATAGAGTTGTTTAAGGTGTTAAAACTTACTGGCCAAAAGAGGGAACAAGGAAAATGATTGATAGAAAAAAAAGAAACATGTGAGGAGAATCATTAGAGCAGTCAATTCTACTAAAACTTACATTTTTGAGTCTTCTGTTGCTTTCATCTCGCCTAAAATAAGAAAGAGATATTGTTAGAGAATAGTGATATAATAGTTCGAAATGCTGCAATTTACAGTTTGACTGCACATACAGTGAGGAAAATAAGTATTTTAACACCCTGCTATTTTGCAAGTTCTCCCACTTAGAAATCATGGAGGGGTCTGAAATTGTCATCGTAGGTGCATGTCCACTGTGAGACAATCTTAAAAAAAAAAAAAATTAAAAAAAAAAAAATCCAGAAATCACAATGTACTATTTTTTTTACTTATTTGTATGATACAGCTGCAAATAAGTATTTGAACACCTGAGAAAAATCAATGCTACTATTTGGTACTGTAGCCTTTGTTTGCAATTACAGAGTTCAAATGTTTCCTGTAGTTTTTCACCAGGTTTGCACACACTGCAGAAGGGATTTTGGCCCACTCCTCCCCTCAGATCTTCCCTAGATCAGTCGGGTTTCTGGGCTGTCGCTGAGAAACACGGAGTTTGAGCTCCCTCCAAAGATTCTCTATTGGGTTTAGGTCTGTAGACTGGCTAGGCCACGCCAGAACCTTGAAACGCTTCTTACAGAGCCACTCCTTGGTTATCCTAGCTATGTGCTTCGGGTCATTGTCATGTTGGAAGACCCAGCCTCCACCTATCTTCAACGCTCTAACTGAGGGAAGGAGGTTGTTCCCCAAAATCTTGCAAAACATGGCTCCGGTCATTCTCTCCTTAATACAGTGCAGTCTTCCTGTCCCATATGCAGAAAACCACCCCCAAAGCATGATGCTACCACCCCCATGCTCCACAGTAGGGATGGTGTTCATCATTCTTCTTCCTCCAAACACAGTTAGTGGAATTATGACCAAAAAATCTGACCACATGACTTTCTCCCATGACTCCGCTGGATCATCCAAATGGTCATTGGCCAACTTAAGACGGGCCTTGACATGTGCTGGTTTAAGCAGGGGAACCTTCCGTGCCATGCATGATTTCAAACCATGACGTCTTAGTGTATTACCAACAGTAACCTTGGAGGCCGTGGTCCCAGCTCTTTTTAGGTCAGTGACCAGCTCCTCCCGTGTAGTTCTGGGCTGATTTCTCACCTTTCTTAGGATCATTGAGACCCCACGAGGTGAGATCTTGCATGGAGGGAGATTGACAGTCATGTTTAGCTTCTTCCATTTTCTAATGATTGCTCCAACAGTGGACCTTTTTTCACTAAGCTGCTTGGCAATCTCCCTGTAGCCCTTTCCAGCCTTGTGGAGGTGTACAATTTAGTCTCTAGTGTCTTTGGACAGCTCTTTGGTCTTGGCCATGTTGGTAGTTGGATTCTTACTGCTTGTATGGGGTGGACAGGTGTCTTTATGCAGCCAATGACCTCAAACAGGTGCATCTAATTTAGGATACTAAATGGAGTGGAGGTGGACATTTTGAAGGCAGACTAACCGGTCTTTGAGGGTCACAATTGTAGCTGATAGACAGGTGTTCAAATACTTATTTGCAGCTGTATCATACAAATACATAGTTAAAAAAAAAAAAAATCATACATTGTGATTTCAGGATATTTTTTTTTTTAGATTATGTCTCACAGTGGACATGCACCTACGACAACAATTTCAGACCCCTCCATAATTTCTAACTGGGAAAACTTGCAAAATAGGGTGTTCAAACACGTATTTTCCTCACTGTAATTACATCCCTTGTACTGCTGTTAGAGAAGAGAAAAAAACTACAGTGACATCTCAAGCCTTCTCATTTGCAATGCTACTAATCAGCTTCTAATCAGAATTTAGACAGGCTATCAACGCATATAAAAGCAGCAGCTTATCGCCAGGCAAAGCTCATCTTTAGAAATGCAAAGCAGCTGTGAAACAAACGATAAACCCTACTTTTTCAGCCCAGGTATTGCAGTAAAAATACCTCCGGTTGAATGTTCTCAACATAATACAGAAAAAAATACAGTAGTCATATGAGTTGACCTCAGAAATCAAGGTGTGATTCTCTTCTTTGTGCTGAAATGAGCACCTGTAAAAGGTTGCACAATATTGACAAAATGTGATATTGCAATATTGATTATGAATATTGCGATAAATATTTAAATATTTTTAAACATGTCAAATTACAAAAGTTACGAGAAAACGCATCAAAATAGATTCATAAGAATTTTTTTTACAACACATGGTTTATTTCAACTGACGGTCATGTTGGACTGGTACAACATGAATATACGGTGAGGAAAATAAGTATTTTATAAGTATAAGTTCTCCCACTTAGAAATCATGGAGGGTTCTGAAATTGTCATCGTAGGTGCATGTCCACTGTGAGAGACAATCTAAAAAAAAATAATAATAAAATCCAGAAATCACAATGTATGATTTTTTTAGCCATTTATTTTTATGATAGAGCTGCATATAAGTATTTGAACACCTGAGAAAATCAATGTTAATATTTGGTACAGTAGCCTTTGTTTGCAATTACAGAGTTCAAACGTTTCCTGTAGTTTTTCACCAGGTTTGCACACACAGCAGAAGGGATTTTGGCCCACTCCTCCACACAGATCTTCTCTAGATCAGTCAGGTTTCTGGGCTGTTGCTGAGAAGTTGAGCTTCCTCCAAAGATTCTCTATTGGGTTTAGGTCTAGACACTGGCTAGGCCACGCTAGAACCTTGATATGCTTCTTCCAGAGCCACTCCTTGGTTCTCCTGGCTGTGTGCTTCGGGTCATTGTCATGTTGGAAGACCCAGCCTCGACCTAGCTTCAATGCTCTAACTGAGGGAAGGAGGTTGTTCCCAAAATCTCACAATACATGGCCCCGGTCATCCTGTCCTTAATACAGTGCAGTCACCCTGTCCCATGTGCAGAAAAACACCCCCAAAGCATGATGCTACCACCCCCATGCTTCACAGTAGGGATGGTGTTCTTGGGATGGTACTCATCATTCTTCTTCCTCCAAACACGGTTAGTGGAATTATGACCAAAAGGTTCTATTTTGGTCTCATCTGACCACATGACTTTCTCCCATGACTCCTCTGGATCATCCAAATGGTCATTGGCAAACTTAAGACGGGCCTTGACATGTGCTGGTTTAAGCAGGGGAACCTTCCGTGCCATGCATGATTTCAAACCATTTCGCTGCTGATTTATTCTGTTTTGTCGTCTATCAATTTCTTCACTTACACTGTCGGAATATGCGCACACATGGTACGCTCCACAGGGTTTGTCACATAGTGGACCCATGCACTGACATGTACTAACATGTCCAAGTGGCACAGTAATTGGCCAATGAAACATGATCCTTAGTGTTTCAACCACGCTCTAAATCAAAACACAACTAAGCCACACGGCCAACGGACTGGACGCAGCGCTCCACAAAATATTGCATACTTATTGCGACACTTTCAATATATTGCGATAACGATATTGAGTTGATATATCTTGCACACCTAGATATAATATTGAACGTTATCGTGCAATAACGTTGAGTTGATATATCTTGCACCCCTAGGCAGTTTTACACGTACCCACTTAACCTGACATGGCTTCTGAGAGACTACTGTACCTGACAGTTGCACGAGTGGACAGGTCCTGCAGGTCTCCTGGATGAAACAGCTGAGACACATTCAGTCCCAGTTTCCCACAGGCTTTCAGGAATACATTCACATTATCCTGCAGATTGAAATGACAAGACAACCAAATGAGTGCAGGTAGAAAACTGCCACTTGTAAAATTATGCTTTCTGAAAGACAAGTTTCCTCCTTTAGCAGCTAGCCAATTCGCCCCATTTAAGATTCTCATCCACTGTATGAGATCCCAAACAACAACAACAACAACACTACCTTGATAGCATCAGATAAATGTTCGCTAAGCAAATCGATAGTTTAACAAGTTAAAATTGAGAGCTGAGAACAGGATAATCTAGTTCAACATTGTCAGTTTCTACTTAGCTATTGTTATTACAACCAATTGTGAAAGTCCTAATGATTATTTTTGAAAAGGAGTCATTTTAGGTTACACCATATAGTCAGGGTCTCTCACTTCTATAGGGAGGTTTAGACAGTTAACGCTTTGGCCGCCTCTAGTGGCAATTAGACAAACTGCTGGGACTTTGTTTTTAAATAGGAATATCCATACTCATTCAAAGCTTTGTCCAATATGCACTTTAACATATAATCTGAGTTCCACTTGCCTTGTAAAGATAATAAATCTACAGAAAATATAAAAGAATCTTAATATTCACCGTGATAAATTATCAATGCCAATTAAGGTTCAAAGTTCTACAAACTGGATTTTTATTCTTAACTTATTTAAATAGCTGCTTGAGGCAAAATTAAAAATCTATATAAACAAGTATGTCAGCAGTAACATAAAAAGTACATTTAATTTGTAGTTGCTGGTAAAACATGCAAAATAGCCAGTATGTTCCTTTAGGATGTCAGAGTAACTGCTGATTGTCTGCTGTCTGCATCTCATCACCTCCTTCAGTCCAGCATTTCTTGGCCTCTGCTTGGAGGTTGCAATTGATTTATTTGCGCAGTTTGGAAATTATACTTTTATGAAACCATCAAAAACACAGCCTGAAGCAAAAATAAAAATCTGCATTTGTATCTATTCCATATAATTTTTTTTCTTTTTTTTTACATATTTAACAGTTGTCGCACTGAAATGCAGTTTCAGGACTGTGGCAACACCGTCTCTCAGGGCCTTAGACAGGAAACCACACAATGTGTCTAAACTTCCTGGCTAGCAGGTGCCTTCTTATTCCAACACTCAAGGCTACACACAGAGAGACACAGAGAGATAGAGACAGCAAGAGAAAGAGAGAGACAGAACTGTAAAATCTAACACTCACCAGGCCAGCAATGGGAGTAGAAAGCCTGTTTACTCTCTTAATGATGCCAGGTTTCAACTGGTTGATCAAGCTATAAAACAAATTAGCAAACAGTTTACATATATTCAAGCTTTATGCTGCACATATTTGAGAACCAATATATTGTATCATTAGGGTCCCATTCCACAAAAACTTAAAGTTTCGGGCTGATAAACAGACTTTAACTTCCAACAAAGAAATTACATTTAAAAAAGAAATGCAAAAAAACTTGCTTATAAACCAGTTTGATTGCATCTAAGACAGAACGAAGAACTTTAAGCTAACTTCTTAGCTAACCTGCAAACTTGTTAACTTGTTATAAAGTCAGTGGTTCTTCAGAAGAAAATGGCTACTTCTTACACTACAGAAGATACAGAAACGTTGTGGGGGAAAAGAAATGTGTCTAATGGTCTGTATTACATGAAATTTTAATTCTTGGGATATGAATAGTTGTTTGATACCTAAACTTAAAAAAGTTGTGTTTAGAGATACTGAGTGCAGTGACAGATTGCAATTTAGGATACTATTATTTCTAAGATCATACAGGCCTGCTGCTGAAGCTGAACTAGCAAATTTGCCTGCCTGATTACTCTAACCATAGGGTTGCAGTCATTTGGCTTGAATTCAATACCCTGAAATTAGAAGTTGACATTGTAAAAGGTTTGTGCATCATTACTCACTCGCACAGCAGGACTCCATTCTCTAAGGCAGCACGGAAATCCTTGCAACCAAATGATTTTCCAGTCACTTCCTAAAAAAAAAAAAAGTTTTTTTTTGGCTTTCTGTATTTAACTAGTGAGATTTTTATATATTCAAGATTTCCAAGAGTGTTTCTTTCAAATACACACCTGGAGGTCCAACACAGTCTCAACAGTTGAACACTATTCCTACATTTTACCTAAATTTTGTTATTTTAACTATGATGCTCAAGTACTGTGATGGCACATTTGAGTGGATGTCTGTAAATGCAAACAGACAACTGAGAAACACCATTCACATCAATAGGATTTTAAACTAGAATCTTATATATTGACCAACATTAGCACACTGGTATGGTATACATATCAATAACAAGAAATGCCAAAGATAGGTTTAAACAGTTTTCACAGTTGGTCCACCAGAAAGTTTATTTTTAACTGTGAAACATCCCTCTCAGAATGCACAATCGCAAATCTTATTATTTTTTTATTTATAACTATAGAGGCATTATTGTCAAATGTTTGTGCTACACATTTCTTCGAAAAAAAAAATATGGGCAATTATCATTATCAGATTTTTTAAACCCTCAAATATGGATACCAGCCCTTAAAGAAAATTCAGTCCTATATTTAATACAGCTCCAGTATATTTCCAATAGCTTCACAAAAACACAAGTAAGAGTAAACATCCATAGTAGTACTGAGCTGGAGAAACCAAAGCAATGCAAATTTGATCTAAACCAACACAGTTTGTAAATTGCAGTGTGGTTGCTATACCGTGTTAAACGTTTTTTTTTTTTTTTTTTTTTTATTCAGAGGTTAGGTTCGTTGAAGAGAACACACGTAATTCTTTAGCCCACAGTGCAAGCATTTGCATGTTATCAATAAAATTAAGTAAATTAAGTGAGCTGGATATTGTTTCAGTTAAAAGAAATCATCCTCTCTCTCAGCTACTGCACAAAAGTAAGGCTCTATACTAATAATCACAAAGTATGTAGCAAGCAAAACAGTGGGCTATAAAAAATAAATAAATGTATATTAACAAGCATCCTAACAAAAAACAGCAAATATGTTTGATCAAAACAAAGAATACAACATAACCTAAATTGTTAGCCAAAAGCAGGCTTTGGAATGAGGACATACAAATGAGGCTATTAAGATTCGGCTACATAACTAACAGAGGGCCCCAAAAGGCTATTCTTCTCACTAATTAGTCCCCCCAGGAATCCACAGTCCATTTTTGGTAGAACTGGGCACAGAGCGAAGACTTCTCAGTGGAATCAGGGGGACAATGCAGTGGCAGGTTAACACAATAAAACACAACGACGTGGTCAAGATATTGTCTGTTCTACAGCAATACAACTTTAATTGGTCATTTCAATAAACAACTGTCCCTATGAAACCACAGATTCAATGGATTTCAGCCATGTGCTCTTATGTGCGACTTGCAAACTTCTCCACAGAGCTTTATTTGTTAAAAAGGGAGTTTCAAAAACGAGGCAATTATCTCACCTGCAATGTACACACAGGCATCATTACTGAATCTGTGATCCGGTTCTAACGTAACAGTCCATTATGGAACATTTATGAGACTCATCTGCAACTATTTTGATAATTGAATATTCATTAGTCATTTTTAACCAATCATTTGTTAGTTCCAGCTTCTCAAATGTGAGGTTCTGAAATTTTTTGTGTGTCACACATGAAAGAAACCATTTTGGACTTTTGCTCAAAAATAAAGACGTGAAGAGGTCACCTGGGCTGCAAAAAATAACTAGCATTTTCATGATATCTCACAGACAAAGCAAATAATTGGCAGAAGTAATTGTATTCATAAAAAGGGAAATTGCACTACATTTAAGGGTCAGATTCCTCTGGCTAAGGAGATTGCGGGCATAAAATAGAACGACACCTGTCTAGAAATTGGACTGTTCTATTTCACCAGAAACTAAATGGCCTGTTAACACAATGTGGTAGAGGCTGATCCCATGAAGCATATTACCCTGCAATCTGTAACATTTGTAATCTGTAATATTAGCGTCAACACACTCCCGATGTTGTTTGGTATAGTTAAGGGCAGACACACACCCACGCACGCTATGAAAACCACATCCTCCACAATGCATGCATGACACAACTTCTCAGTGGAAGAACAAGCCCCACAATGTTACTTTTCTCTTGAACGTCACCTAATTATCTGCCTTTCTTCCATGTGCATTCCTCTCTTAGGTCCTGCAGTCAAATCATTTTTATCTGTGCAACCACAGAAGATTCCCACACAGGACTCTGTGTCATGAGGCAACACTTATCAAAGTCTTATCGAAGAATAGTTTGCATTTGAACTTAGAGATATGTCTGTAAAATAGGTGTATGACTGCTGAGTGGGAGGCATTTAAAATATGAGTGTCACCATCAACTGTTTTTATGTAGTTAAAGTTCTTATGATAATAAAAAACAACAATAGGCCTATACGAGAGGTTTTTCATTGCTGAAATGTCTGCCATTGACTAACATAAAACATTTCTTGTCTCCACAATGGGTTAAATGACTGACAAGCCAAATCTTCATGGTTGTTTGCACAGGATTAAGTGTAGAGGAGCAGAAACAAATAAAATACAGATAAAAGAGAACCATGAAGGCTACCTCAATCCAGCGTTGCGCCTCGTTGAACGCGTCTGCACAGCTGACACTGGTCTGCTGGCGCCACTCCATCGTTAATCTTCCAAACACGTACAATGCACAACTCTAATAAAAGGACAGAAGAGGTCACATTTAGTTAAACTCATTCACTATGGAGCGACCACGCCATGAGCCACCACCGAGCTCAGCAAATAACTTAAATTCATGTCAACAAACAAGACAAAATGTCATGCAATTTGATTTAAAAAGAGATCATTTTTAAACAGCTGCTTGTTCAGTCACCTTGTGCTGTGTGCGGCTGTTCACCGGTGAAACTTCTCCGCTAATTGATCACTGGACACTCCGCACTTCTGTTACCGACTTCCCATCACCGACAAGTTCCGCTCATTGGTTAAAGTGGAGGGGAAGGTCTCCGCCCACTTCAAAAGTAAATGCAAAATGTTTGAGATGAAGTGAATCCAAGAGGAGCCGAGTCGAGCCGAGTCGAGCCGACTCTCATCGCCACTCCGGTGGCCTGTCGGTGTGCCACTGTGCTCAGACAGGCTGACTGTTGAGGCTACACAGGGCCGCAGCACGTTTATTTAAGCACCTTTCAAACAGGCAATTGATGGTGCCTTACACACATTTAAAACAAATGGATACAATATAAAGCTGAAAAAAACAATATTACACCATGAATACAGTTATTGTGCAGCAATAAGTCGCCCCAAATAAAAAATAAAACATAAAATAAAATCCAATAGAGAAAGTAATCAATCAAAGGCAGTCAGCACAAGAGATTTTAGTCCCAACACCCATAATAAAGAATCTAAACTGTGTTTAATGGGTGGAATTTTCATATGGCCCATACTCCCAGGCAGTGATGGACTGGTAATCTGGAATTTGGGCGGATGCTAGAGAGCACCTGTCACAGCCATGCGGCCCCTTAATTGTAATCGGCGGCCCATATCATTTCTCTCGACCCCCTTTCAAGCGTCAATAATAATTTACTTTGGCCAACTGATAGCCAAACTTCTCCAAATTCTTCACACTTATCGGTATGGTAATTTGATACCACATATGAGTCTCTCGATATCACAGTCATGGTTACCTTCTACAGTCTGCAGTCACAAACTTTTACATCAGTCTGAATTGTTATGTAGTGAAATTACTTATTCAGATAAGATGTTCAAAAACATGCATGGTTTGAAATAAAACAAATGGTGGGTGGAAATGCCAGGGCTGTTTTTTGTTTGCAGTCCATCACTTTTGATGTACTTTTTTATTTGCTTTTGTACTTGTTCTTAACCTTATAGTAGTGACGTTTTAATAAATTGTCTTAAATACTAAAGAGATCCTATAAAATACTCAGTTGTAGTTTTTTATTTGTAAAGTGTGGGCTTACTACTATCCCAAGGTTGCTACAACCTCCAGAGAAAAACACAAACAGATGTCCTCAGTAGTAGCTATAGCCCTGTCTAAATATGACCAATAAAACTAATCAGTCTACTTGAGTTTTTGTGACTTTTGCATCTGAGATAATAAATGACAAACTACCTGCACCCATTCTTGTTTGGTAAACATTCAGTGTCCCTAGCTCAGCTTAGTTCCTCTATCTCACTGCTGCAATTATGACATGTTGAAATGTAAGAAGTGTTTACACATTAACTTATGAGGGCGACTAGCATTTAAATGGCAAATGTGTAAAATAAAATGTTTACATAAGTGACAGATAGAGAAACAATCTGCTTCTGTCTCTTCTTAATTTCTTTCAAAGCCACATCCTTTGTCCTCCCCTGTAAGGATATGGCAGCAGCATGATAACTTATGCAAAATATGAGTGTGTTTATTTCAAGGGCAGGTCTCTTCACTCTCTTGCCTTTTATATTGAAGTGATGAAGGATGACCTGTGACGATTTAATTTTCACACTTGAGCTGCAAATGTCCATGAATAGAATATAGTTTTTCTTTTGTAGTCTTTTTACACATTTGACATCAAGACATAATAAGAAAATGGTGGGTAGGCTTCATCTTGTATTACAGCATATGCTCACTCCAATCCAATTTCCTGCCTAAAGAGGTGCACTATACGGGCAGTGATGGAATCACAGAATTTAAAAGTAAAATGAGGTGCAGAGGTGTAGGACACTGTAGAAAATTTAATGAGATGCATATTAAGATCACAGAGAACATCATGTGAATCAATAATCTTCACAGACTTTCAACTTGTTATCTTAACCAGGGAAATGAAAAGATAATTTCCTGCACCATCTGTTAGTATTATTATGCCAACATAACAAGAGGGATACTTAATTTTTTTCTTCAATCCTAAATCCTCTGGTTCACTTTTGTATGCATTATAGTAAGAGTAAGAGTATCCTCAATGTTCTTAAAATGTATTAAATGTGTACCAACCATGTGTACCAACCATCTTTAAAAAATACATCCAAAGACATGACCACAGACACTCTTTAAGCTTTTCACCATTTAGTTCTGAAAACAAGCAGGTGGACTCTAGATTGGTGATAGAAGAAACATTTTTATCAGAACATGTTCCTTGTTCCGTTTCTAACGATTTTACTCCGCTATCAAAGTGCAAACTGTTCTTTTTACCCTTGTGCTTGATAATTGCTTGAATTATCTTAGCTTGTTAGATCTGTGCATACTATCAGTGACTTACTAATGTGAGATCGTGACCGCAGCTCAGTCTTGTGTCAGTAACATGCTCTTTCCAAACTAACAGCCATAGTACGCCACCATCCCTGCATACGTGATGCTAATTGATCTTGAAACTGAGGAGAAGCACACTTGAGAATGCAGATTGATGCTCATCATCTTTATTACCGGAATGAGGTTGTGTTGCACATACTGAGCTACTGCTGATTAGATGAGAAGTTAGATTAGGCGATGTTAGCCCAACAGCTCATACTATGATTACATACAACAATATCACTGGACCCAGGACGATTCAATAAATTCTGTACATAATATGATCTGATCTGTGTGTTTATTTTATCTGTTCAAGATATGATATAGATAGATGGATAGATAGATAGATAGATAGATAGATACAGTAGATAGATAGATAGATAGATAGATAGATAGATAGATAGATAGATAGATAGATAGATCGATAGATAGATAAGAAAGCCAAATAATATTAAATAAATAGAATGACAAATAAAATAAACGCTAAGAATAGAGAAGGGTGTGGCTGTAATCTTAAACTCTAAAATTTACTGAATGAACAGTAAGGGTTACAATTAGTTGTACTAAAAAATATTTTGTATTGATTTTATTTTATTTGTGTAAACATGTACTATACTCAGTGTTGTCATTTATATTCTTGCAGCTGTCAAAGTTTGCAATATCTCATTTAAGAGAAGGAACAAGTCTAACAATGAACAGCAAAAAAGGGAACGTAATAGAAAACATAACAGGATCAAGATGAAATGCATTTTTTTTATTATTTGTGGTGAGTTTTCTAATGAATACATCACCTTATCACAGCAGAGGAAATTGCATTTATTTAGGATTACCAGTAGGTGTTGCTGTAACTCTGGATGTGCATACATCATTTTGAAGTGGGTGGGGGTTGATGGCTTGGTGTTGGGTTGGGAGACTGGGGATGGTAGACTGAGTGAAATGAACAGTGACGACAATCTGATTTGCCTTCACATGAAGCAGTTGTTTCCCATATTTCCCATTTTTCCGTCCCCCTGGGTGTAGTCCAGTGTGGGAAGAGTGATGTGATGCTGCTTAGAATACACAGTTTTCAATTACATCCACTATCATTACTGTTATCAACAGCAGCAACATCAATGGCTAATCTTCTTTCCATTATTTTCCAGAGAGACTTTGAATTGAAAACCAAATGCATTGGAATTAAACTCTTTACCCCATGGAAGATAGATTTTTGAATATTTTTACACAGAGATGTCTATTTTCTTATATTGGCCTACTGACAGCCAACACATTTCTGTGACTGTGTCATCATACCCACAGTCTTTATATTTAAAAATGGTTGATATTATGTTTTTTAAGATTAAGCAACATTAATGTTAGCGATCTCTCATTGGGTTTGGGTTACTTTAAAGTGCCCATATTATGAAAGAAATCACTTTTTCTGGGATTTGGGATGTTATTTTTGTGTCTCTGGTGCTTCCACACACATACAAACTTGGGAAAAAAATTTCCAGGCTGTTTTGAATGAGATACGAGCTGATGTGATCATGTGCGACTCCCAACAATGATAGTATAGAAGTAAGATGTCTCACTCTGTAGCTGAAACAGAGACCCAAACACACAGGGTGAAAAACAGTATCTGGAGCAATGTGTGGTACAACAAAAATATGGTGTTTTTGAAAATGAAACCATGTAAACCTATTCTTGTGCAACCTCAAAATACAATTATGAACCTGAAAATGAGCGTAATATAGGCACTTTAATACTGTTTTAAATGAAGATGCTTAAATATGACACAGATCTTAATATTACGCCTATGTACGAATTCTGCTGCTAATCATTTATGAGCATTTGTTAATTCATTACCACTTGGAAAACTGTATGTATATTACTGAATTATGGAAAGTATACTACAAAACATAATAATGGTCAAATATATAGTAGTAAAGCCAACAATAAGAGCTTTAATTAGCAGCCCACCAAAAAGGATAGAAGACTACAATGGACAGTTAGGACTGCAGAAAAGATCATCGGTGCCAACCTCCCCTCCATTCATGACTTATAGTCTACCAGAGTCAGGAAACGGGCAGGAACCATCACTGCAGACCCATCTCACCCCAGACACAACCTGTTCCAACTTCTCCCCTCTGGTAGGCGCTACAGAGCACTGTACGCCAAAACCAACAGACTCAGGAACAGTTTCTTTCCACAAGCCATCACTCTGATGAACAGCTGACTTCTGACTCACAGTGTCAGGTTCAATTCCTGTGCAATAACCCAGCAACACTGTCTCTAATCAGTCTGTTTAATGGTTCCACTTATTTATCCATCATTCTCATTCTCTATTTTAGAGCTGCTCATACTTTTCATCCTGTAATATAATACTTATATAATAACATGCTACTATTTATTCCGGCACTCTTTGCACTATGCTCCATAAATAAAATAATAATAACTGTCATAATTATAATTTACTCTTACATACTTTGCACTCTTCATTGCACTATTGTCTCAACCTGTCTATATTGTTTCTGTTTATAGTGTGTTTATATTGTTTGATTTTGTTGTTTGTTTTGTATGAGTAAGCACATTGTGAGCAATACAATCCAAAGCAAAATTCCTCGTATGTGTCCTCGTACCTGGCAAATAAGGCTGATTCTGATTGTTTAGTAGTTCACTAACTCTTTTAAATACCTTTTTAAATGCCATCTTATACAAATGAGCAACATGCATGTTGAATATTTTTTATGACAAACCATACAGTACATTGCACCATTAGGTTCAGTCTCACTCCAACCCCCTTCCCTGTGGCATCAACCTGATCTGTCCGTCTGTATATCCAAAGTACTCTCTGTACTGTATTATATTAGCTATTTTACACAATGAGTGAGAGCTACATAGTAATTTTATACTCTGTGCAGAGACTGCATTAGTGAATCATTAGGGTCAAGGTTCTCCACTCTGAGATCATTAGCTGGAGGGCTTGCCTACAGTGCTCTGCTGTGAACTGAACAAAAGGCGAACAGATAGGCTAAAGTCTCCCCAGAAGTAAAAACATTTTTTTTATAAATGTATATCCGGATAATCATGCATGCTAAAAGAAAATGTTGAATATTTTTTTATTTGTCTTTTCATATATCTGTGTAGCCTATGAATGCATGAGGACATGGACATTATGTTTGCTCTTACTTACTAAGCTGTTTCCATTTTATATTTTACTATTATTGGGCCATGCAAAGGTGAGTGAGTCCAATAATGGAGAGAGCGATCAGCTCCAAACAGCTAAAAAATATTATCATGTTGTCATTGGGGAGCATGATTTTGACCGTAATTATGAGTAGCCTACATATGTGTTGGAAGTGCACTAAAAATCGTGAAAATTGAAGCCATACAGTGTAGGAGCAATTGGGGCTTTTTGACTGTTAAGAGCTGTTTTTCCTGCTGTCATCCGTTAACAGATAATGATATCAAGGGGTTTTCACAATAACGCATACCACCAGTATAGAGAAATAAAAATAATTAATTTTCCTTATCTGTTCCTTTAGCACAAAAGCCTTAAAACTCAGGTTTATAGTTCAGCTTTTTCATCTCCACTGCCCTCTCCTCCCCTGTGCCTGTTGTGTGTTGTCCCTGCCAAGGTTTGAAACATTATCACAACAGGATATGGGCTGGGATAACAGAGAGAGTGCTTCCTCTGCAGTGCCACTCACTTGGGAGATTCTTCAATTATTGAATTTTAATCTAACTTCTGAGTCTGAGCTGTGTTGTAACTCAAAAGATCCAAAGAGAGGGGGCAACGTGGGCCTTAGACTTGACATGAATTGATCATTTTGATCATTTTGCCTTTCTGACTTTAAAGTGGTTTTGTTGTAGTGTCTTTATGTGAGGAATAGTACTCTCCACTAATGCATGCAAATATTACGAACTGCAGTTAAGTCCATGTAACACATGGAGGTTGCAGACACTGTACATTGTTGTCCAATGGGCAGTTGAAGTTACTGATTACTGTATATCACATTAAAATGATGATGGGTAGTGAGAACATATTACTTTTCAAGAAGCTTCCATTCAAACAATTAGGAAAATAGAAAATAAAAGCTTAAATTATGCATTCCCAGTTATTTACTAGTCACTTGGGAGTGTGCTCCATTAGCCTCTGATTATTTTCTCTAATTCTCTCTGAAGCTGAACTGAGTGACTACTTTGTAGATGTCCACTCTGTTTTTATAGTTTATTGTGTGTTTGTAGTAAGCAAATTAAACCTTTTATTGCAGCTATGATGTCTTATTAGAATAAGGAAATGTACACCTATCTCGAGAACAACAAAATCCCCTCTGATGCATTACAAATTTGAATCAGGTATTCGAACAATTCAAGTGTGTTTGGGGAGGAGTTTACCTTGAGAGACCTTTGGAAGAAAATTAGCTTTTGAGACATTAAGAAATGCACAAAGATACTTCAAGAACACTACCGGCCAAAAAAAAGCAAGACAAAAGTAGGCTCACACTTTACAGTCTATTTTAAAGCTGTGATGTTGCATCCTGACAAGTAACATTTTGATTGTGATCTGTTTGGGATCTGTGATCACACTCAAGCTGGTTCCATACCAGTACATTTCTAAGTTAATAGGTTTAAAATCTTGTAACCTTTCTGCTATTTTCGGGTCAAAATGGGTCTAACAGAAATAACAGTTGCCTATGAGGGTAAGTCAGATCATTTTTTGTATAATTAAATTGCCTATAGCCTATAATTATTGTCAGCTGTTTATTTGTGTTTATTTTGTTTGTATTTATATATTCTGTCAATTCATTTCATTTCATTTTTTATGACCAGTGTGACAACTAAAATAAAGTAGCATTGAATAATTATAAAAACACGTTCACTGGATGGGAACAATTCTCAAACATAATAAAAGTCAATACAAATTTGTTGAGAAAGTGTTAAACAAGATATATTTTATTTGCTGTCCAGATGTGGCACAGATTAAAAAAATGTTACGAATGTGTAAAAACAAAAACAAAACAAAAAACATAATGTATGTTGACTGTTGCAGTGTGGCTTCTGACCTTTATTAGCATAATTGAACAGCAGAGCATTAGTTTTTAACCCTTGTGTTGTCTTCCCGTTGACCTGCGACTTTGGGTTTTTGTTTTTGGTTTGTTTTTCTTTTTCTACACTTTTCTCAACATTTTATTCCTATTTTTTGTCACTTTTTTGATTTTTTTTAAATTATATTTTAGTCAAATTTTCAGCAATTTCTTTGTTGCTTCTTCCAATGTTTTTGATGTTTTTTTGTCCCGTTTTTCTGATTTTTTTGGTCACTTTTTCAGCGTTTAAAAAAATAATGTTTTTGTTGATTTTTTCCTGCTTTTTTGTAGATTTTTTCAACATTTCTCGCTTTTTTCAACGTTCTTTTCTGACATAGAAAGTTTTTGTAAACCGGTCAAATTTGACCCGAGGACAACACAAGGGTTAACTAAAAGAAAGAAATGAAAAAACGCTATATGGAACAAAGTAAAACAGTGGCAAAGAACTGTGGAACTCTGATACAAAAGGAAGGTATTTATTAAGCAGAAAGTGGGGGAGTAAAGGGTTTTAGGAAAAAACAGGAGAGAATATACCTGTTTAGCAGAGAAGGACTGGGACACACAAAGTTAACTGCATCTCTGCATCTTATTGGGAAAATCTGACTGGAAATGGTGATGCCTGTAATCAAAAGGAGACTGTGGAACACGTTCTTCTTGTACTGAAAGACTGGAACGTGAAGGAATTCAGCTCATGGACATTAAAACATATGTGCATATAACTTTGCAAAGATGGTGTTAAAATCCTAATCACTTGACTAGCAACAAGAATGTAAGGATTATGTAATAAGGAAATACAGTAGGTGGCAATTATGCTCCGATTAGTTGCAAGTCGCTATTAAAAGAAAAAGAAGAAGAACATACGCGCCATCTTGGATTTCACGGGATTCATTCACCTGTGTTTGTGCAGCGCCTGTCATCTAGCCTACGCGAATCCCTCAGTTTACAGAAAAAGGACTACTCCGCCGATAGCCAGTAGCAGGCGTTAGCATGCTGTGAGCGTTACTATCCACGGACTCTAGCTACAACCACAGAAAGCTACAAACCGTGCTACAGGTAGACATTCAGGAACGAGCATGTGTTGCCGAGTAAAATAAGTAATGTTTTTTTTAACTGTGGCTGAAGACAAAAGAAGTGAAACTGTTCCTTAGGTGTTTATAAGTAGGCCTAGGCTAATTATACAAGGCACTGTCAGGTGAATGGGACAGTCAATCTAGGAGACAGGACAAAGTTGTGGTGGGATAATCTTGGACCTCTTGCGCCAATGTCTTTAAGTGACAGAAAAAATTTAAGTAGGCCTACTATCGTATGTGTATGTGTGTGTATGTGTGTTTGTGTGTGTTTGTGTGTGTTTGTTTGTGTTTGTGTGTGTCACTTGGGTTGATTGTTGACCAGCATTTTAGTTGTGATAGTTGATTATCATGGCCACAAAAAAAATTGTCAGTTGTGGTCTGATTCTTTGGATTAAATTATTGTTGGTTAGCTAGAATTTATTTAGTTTGAGTTATTGGTTGATAGTTTATCTTTCTTATAGTTGGTTTGCAGTGTTGGTAATTGATGAACATAACCCAGGCTACTTATTTGCATAATTCTTTTTGTGGCGGTAAATCATACTTTGTATTTGGTCTTACTGCAGTGTGAGTTGGTTTGTGTTTCCAACCAACATGTTGTTTTTAGCTGAATCAGGCTCAATGCCTGTGTATTTGGGCGATTCACTATTTTTAGTGAATGTCTGTCTGCTATTTTTGATTTGGTAGAAAAATGGGGATTTATTAAAATATAACAATAAATATAAGCTTTCTAGTTATATTCAACGCTATTAAAATCCTACCACTTTTAAAATCCCCTTAAAACCACCATCTGAATGGACAGATGCAAACGATGCTTAGACATTACTGTCTTCCTGTTGTGTGCTCTCTGTCTGGATCTGTATTTTTTTCCTTGTCTGTCAGAGAAAATAGGTAGCCTATATTGCAGTCCATAAAAAACAACCAAGTTAAGATAGTTAGCTTGTAAGCTTCTTATTAAACTAATCAAAGAGTAAAATGAGTAAAGCAAAAGAATAAGGAATTAATTGTATTAACAATATAAGGGAAAGATGCCCAAAGCCATTTTAGCTAACTCTGTCTTTCTGCCACAAGACTGGACTGGACAGAGAGTAGAAAAAGGCTTTATACTCTATCGTCCTATTTCTTCCTACCAGTAACTCGTCTTCATTTGCACCTAGAAATTAAAAAAATGTAAAAAAAAAATTCTAAACAGTGTTGTACCAGTATAAAAGAATGCTGTTTGTTGTTTTACATAAAATATTGGCTGATCTATAGCTAAGTAGCATTTTAATATTTAGGTGTTTAGCAGAAAACACTAAACACATGGAATTCCAGGATTTACTGTGCTAAATAAAAATCCCTCAATTAAATTGAAATTCCATGTCAATTGTGTACATAATGTATACATAACTTAAAATTAAATAATCAATAACAAAAAAATCTATTTCGATTTCCATTTTATGCACCAATTCAATTTTATTTATAGTTTCAAATCTTACCAAACGTTATCTCGAGACACTTTACAGATAGAGTAGGTCTAGACCACTCTCTATAATTTACAAATCCCCAACAATTCTGGTAATTCCCCCATTAGTCCCACCATTAGTCAAAATAAAAACTACCATGGACACATGATTTTAAAATTGACTTTTTCATTTGCATTTTCAAATTGGCAGATATGGTAATTATCTCATCATCTCAAATGTTATGTGATCCCTCCTTATTAATGTGGTTGCAGTGCTGTATACTTTTTGCTTTCAGCCTTCATCGGTGGAAAGCAATTCCATGAAAGAGAGCAAAGAGCTCTTTATCTGTATGTAACCTTATGTGGAGACACTGGTAACTAGGTGATTACTGCAGCTCATTATCATTGGCAGCCAAAGAGCATTAATTCAACAATCATAAATAGCTCCAGTACTTAAATCTCAGACTGCAACTATTAATAGTAGCTACATTCAGCCAATCAAAAACGTGCTAAAAAAGTCCAGTCATTCTTGAATTAAGCCCCACTACTGTTCCTCTGAGGTGCATGCAAAGTTGGGTAGAGTAGCCATAAATTGTACTCAAGTAAAAGTACTGTTACTTCACAATAATATGACTCAAGTAAAAGTAGTCATCCAAATAATTACTTGAGTAAGAGTAAAAAAGTCCTTGATGAAAAAACTACTCAAGTAGTGAGTAACTGTTGAGTAACGTCTGATTTATTTCTTAACACAAGCATCAACCAGACAGACAAAATTACATATATATATATATATGAAATGTTCAAAACATGTGTAAAAGACAAACATTCACCTATCCACAGCAAAAACAAAAATAACTGCTACATGTTTTCTCAAGTTAGATGTTGAGTTTTTGAATGCTGAAATGTCCGTTTGTTTTGGTCGATACAGAAAGCACCGCATAATGTAGCTGCTGTTTCGCACGTTTCCTAAAAGGTAAACCTGCTTTCACTATGAGACCGGGGGTGTTCCTCCTCGTCTGTGTCTGCATTGCCGACGGTTGATTCTAACATTTGTTATGCTACGACTGTCAAGCTAACACGTCCCGCGGCCGCCGCTGAGATAGAGTATGGTCGCGTGACTGCACAACGCCGTTTGATTGGTGAAACACAGTCACGTGGTAGAGCCTTTAGCGGAAGTCTCTCTCTCTGTCTGTCAAAATAAAACATTAAAATGAGACGTACGCTGGGGTAAAAACAATGACGCGTAGAATACCAAAGAGGTAAAAAGAAAAGTAACGAGCTCATTGTAGCCTGATGTAGCGGAGTAAGAGTACAGTTTCTTCTTCACTAATCTACTCAAGTACAAGTAAAAGTATAGTGATTTAAAACTACTCCTAGAAGTAAATTTTTTTTCAAAAACTTACTCAAGTAAATGTAACGGAGTAAATGTAACTCGTTACTACCCACCTCTGGGTGCATGTCTGATCACATACTGTAGTTAGTCTTTCCTCTGTATTTTTTTCACTGATGATTCAGCTAAACATCAATATACAGTCAATTTCTACACATTATTCAAGATGAATATTTGGCAATTTTGACAATGAGCCTTAAAACTTTATTAGTGTGACAAATATATTGGTGTACAGTGAAAAAGATAACCTTCATTATTTGATGTACAGACAACTATCACTGAATTACTTTAATACTGAAGAAAACTTTAAAACATGAAGATTCTCAGGCAAGTTCTGGAGTTAAAAGGAGTACCTTTTGTTTTTCTAAGATTTGGAAGTGGATTTATGGACATTTAGTTTCAGATATAGGCTAATGATATAGGCCTGCTCGAAAAATAAAACTTGTGAATCATGTCTGCATGAACACGTCACCCATAAACACATGCAAAATTGACTTTAATTATTTAGTTTTATTATTGAATTTAAACGTACAATAAAAGTTCACAGGGATGACTTCCACTTACAAAGGGAGAGAGTGGCGACACCTCTGAGTCAGTGGGCAGAGATTATCGGACGCATTTGCTTGTGAGAGAACCTGCATGGAATAGTAAAAAAGGCACTGCTCCTAAAAAGGCGGAGGAGTTTATGCTAATTTTGCTATGATAATGACTGACCTGAAAAGAAGAGCAGAGGAGGCATTATGATGTGTCAGCACCTTTTGTGTCTGTCCTACAAATGGAGGGGAAGCAGAGTTTAGTTATGGTAGAATTTTAGTTTTTTGTTCCAGCTACATAATATAATTTTGAAATAGTTCAAAAACATTTAAAAATGACAGTTGACTCCCCAGATGAGAAGTCAGGCAATATACATATCATATTTATGTCATATTTAGTTGGACCCCTAAAGGAGACAAAAATGAAGTTTAAGGCCCCAGCCCTCCATTTCAGAGGGACTGCCATGTGCCAACACAGAGGGCTCGGGCAAAAAAAACACATGCTCGTTTGGCAGAAATGTTGGACCTTGCTCAACTTTTTCTATTTGCAATTCAACATCATCCAGCACGGTGCTGTGTTGGCCAATCACGTAAGTGCAAGTGAACATTCCTGGCTCCTTACTTTGTAACATGGTTGATTGTATTGCTGTATTTCTACTGTTAACTTGATACTGTTAAGAGATATTTTGCTGATTTAAAACCAGCTCTGTGTCATGACAGTGACAGTGTGCAGATGAACAGGACTAAAGGGACTTAAATGGTTACTCTGCATTGCCACATTAAAGCAGGGATGGCTACAGAGTTTTAAATTCCATCTCTTAGTCTAAAACAGTTAAAACTGTGAAGTGTTTTGGGGTCTGAGTAGGGCTGGGCGATAAAACGGTCTCAAATTATGGGATCGCAATAAAATTCAGGTTGGGAACGATGACATACTTTGGACATATTTTTCTTTATATGGATAGATCTAACAGCCTATTACACAGCAGAAAAAAAATGCCATTCCATTTCAGAAGGTAGCGGTAATGAGCATTTTTGGCATGCACATCAAAGTACTAGGGCTGTCCCCTCTTAGTCGATTAGTCAACTAATCTGTGGTTTTGATCTTAATTGACTAAGATTTCTTTAATTGATAAGTCATTTTTTATGCTTATTCATGCTTAATTATTCATTTCCCAAGAAACCTATGAGCACATTTCTGGTGAACACAAAATTTAAAGTGGTGCTTTTGCAGGATTAATTGTATAGAAACTCAGTTTTACAGACAGATAATTAACTACATTTATATTGTGCTTTTCTAGTCTTAACCACCTCTCAAAGCGCACTGCTCTGTCGATAAAATCAACTAATTGATTAGTCGACAAAATCATGTAAGTGTTAGTCAACTAAGAATTTCTTTTAGTCAAGGACAGCCCTACAAAGACACACAAAAACAGAGCATTGTTTGAGCTACTGGCAGTGAAAAATATGGAAGAAATTAGGGGATGGGTTCAAAGCAACGGTGAAAGTGAACTTGCATTATCCTCCAAAGCTGAGGAAATTCAGTATGAATTTCAAGTATGGTATATGGAAGTTGTTTGGATATCTCAAAAGTGATGAAGTGCAGATTAACATGGTCTGCAAAATATGCTGTTGGTCGGTGTGCACCGAGACGTGATAGTAGTCACAGCTTTTAGTTTAATTTACATTATTTGCATTTACATTACTAACTTGTACTGTTCTGTTAAAGCAGATAAAGCATGTTTGCAAAGTTAAATGTTTACATTTAGATGTTATTCAATATATTCTTTTATCATCAAATATATTCAAAAGCAAGCCATGTTTGCACAGTTAAATGTTACATTATGTTATTCTATTTTTTATCTTAATAAACTATATTCTAAGGTTTAACTAATGAACCCTCTGGTTTCTTCAGGCCTCAGTAATTATCAGGATACTCTTTAAACTGGCAGCATTATCAGATTATATATTATGATAAATATCAATATTTATTAATACAGAAAAATGATTGTGATTATTGTTATTTGCCATATTGCCCAGCCATAGTTCTGAGTCTTCAAACTTATGATCTACCGTGTTTTCCGGATTATAAATCCAGAGTATAAATTGCATCAGTTAAAAAATGTGCCATGAAGAGGTGTGTGTGTGTGTGTGTGTGTGTGTGTGTGTGTGTGTGTGTGTGTGTGTGTGTGTAAATAAATAAAGTCGCACTGGACTATAAGTTGCACTTATTTAGAATTTTTTTTTTCACAAAATCAACAAATTTCAACAAAATCCTTTCTTTGTTTTCTTCATTGCAGTAAGAGTAACCTTTTCGCCAGTCCCTCACACGCTTCTCCCTCCAAACTTTCTTTCTGCTGCTTGATTACCGTTTTCGGCTGCATAGATTTTCTTTTTGTGTGCATTTTGTTTGTGTTCAGTTTTTCTCAGTTGTCATTAAGAGTAGCATATAGTTGTCACAAGCCTAGAGAGCACTCTCGCAGCTGTAGATGGTAATGTTTTTATGTATGAATTAAAATGAACATGTTAAATTCTATATATTTTGATAAATAAGTCGCACCTGACTATAAGTCACAGGACCAGCCAAACTACAAAAAAGTGCGACTTAAATAGTCCAGAAAAATATGTTATTAAACCGGATTGCATTTAATCTTTTAACAGCACCTGAAACAACACAGCCCCCATCATTTTGTCTTTGTCGAAATCATTAATTTTCAGTATCTGTCATTCTTGTTATGAACTGATTTCTGTAGACAAAGCCTTATGGGAATGGATTCTACATGATTGCATTGTTACTTAACAATAGATATGGTGCGTTTTGGCTATAATATTGTTATTGTGTTAATTACCCCTGGCACAGGTAGTACTGTTAAAATGATGTGTTGTTGGTCTAGGGGGGTTCTTTAATAGTAATCACTAATTACAACTAACCCCCTGGACCAGTTACTAAAATGCCGTACATACACTAAATGCCTTTGACTGCTAATCAACACAAATTATTAATTACAACCTGTTAGCCACAACACAGAAGAAGAAATGTTGATGAATTACTTGCATTACTCGCAAAGGAAGGAAGAAAGGAATATTTTAGCACTAATTGACATGCATGGACTATTTTGTTAAAATAAAAAGGCATCCTCTAAAATAAGCACAAAATACAATGAAATAGTCTTAGTTACCCAATAGCTAAGTGTCCTACATGACTTGTTTCTGGCTTTGGTGCAGACAAAAATGGAAACTAGTAATCCAAGAATTAATACAAAAGGTGTGTAAGAGAGCATTCTAACCCCTTTAAGCTATGCATATTTGCTCTGGGGGTGATGTGTTTCAGCAAGCAGCTTTTCAGAGGTTTATATGCATTTGCCCTTAAATAATTCCTTAGCTGTAGTGGTTTTAATCTGAGATATCTCAGGTTGTTACCTCTCTCTTTCTCTGTACTTTTCTGCCTGACTATATTATAGGGAAATATGGATCAGTCTGGAATCATTATAAATTGCAAAATGTCTTCCACTGTCTACACAAAGAACTTGGGGCCATATTTCATTAAAGCCAATGATGCCTATGAGCTTGCACAGCAAATCCAAAAATGAGGCAGAAGTAAATCCATGCAGCTCACCAAGTAACGAAAATTATACGGTGGAACCAGAATATTGAATGTGTACTTAAAAGTAAAACATAGTGCATCAGTAACTTGCCAATTCCATTATGCAAAGGCCCTAAGCTGCCGCTTCACAACCAATTAGTCCTTTAGTTATGAATGTATTTTGCATGGTCAGAAATGTGACATTTGTACATAGAAGCACATGCAGCACAAAATGACACCACTGTAGTTGTAACACGTTTCAATATGATCCTGAGACATACTGTATAGCCTAATGTATGTGAATATAATGCAGGCATAATGGTCAACATTTTAGTTTGACTTGTTAGCATTCTAATGTTTGCTAGTTAGGACTAAGCACCGAGAACAGATAAGGCTAATGCGAATGTAACTAGTTCGACAGGTATGTGAAAATGTTTGACTTTATGATGATGCAAGATGAAAATTGAATGATTTTCCACAGTGAATAGAATTCATCCCGAGGGGAACATGAATCTATGGGCGTGCGTGTGTTGTAACTGTGGATGTATTGTGAGAGAATAAAAGCAGGCTGTACTCCATACCAAGGTAAAGTAAATTAGAATTGTATCTACCCTTACCAAACATTTTACAAGGCACTACTAGTTCAAGAGAGAAAAATAAAAGTTGTGATTTCATCAATAAAATTATTCAAAATGTCATTTGTCTGAAATGGGCGACAAGACCCGTATAATTCACTTTAGACACTTGCCAGTAATATCTGTTTACCTGATAGCGTCTATTGATTGTCTGGAAAAGACAGAAAACAGCAGTATAATAAATCAAGGCCTCTTATGGCTTTGGGATATGAAACACCATGATATGACTTCATTACAGTAAAAGGAAAGTTGAAACTAAAGCAGCATGGTTGATATTGGCTTAAGCTGTAGCTATTTTTGAATTTTTCTTACTATATGATTTGTTTGAGTCTAGACTGTATTGACACAAGCAGGGACACACTATGAGGAGAAACATCCCCACCCATGGCCATGCTTTTGTTTTTAGATGTCAGTCAAGGTAAACATTCTGCAGAAAGTGTTTGTCTCATAATGTACAACGCTCCCACTTAGTAAGTAAGGGTATGAAAACAAGTGGCAATAGAATAGATAATGTAGGCTAAATCAGGAATAATAGCCTCACAGAGCTGCTAGCATGGCTATAGACGTTAAGTCTTGTTATAGTTTCAAGCATATCATAATTATGACATCTAAAAATGATATGAATCACAAAGTAATGACAAAAATACACATAGCCTAGATTAACGGTTAGACACACACACACACACACACACACATATATATATATATATATATATATATATATTCATAATCATAATAAATGTTTACATGTACTGACCTATGTCAGCAGCTTTCTAAATTGTGAGAAAACAAGTTGGCCTAGCAGTAGTAATATGAATGGCCTGGTATTTCTTTAAATAGCCCTCAGGAAATGGAGCTGTTTTATGTCATAAAAAGTCATCAAGATAGATTTTTTTCAAATACTCACGAATATAAGCAGTTCTAGTTATTTTGACAGTATGAGAGAAAGCATCACTACCTCAGCTTTGTGCAAACATAAATTGCAAGCCAGCCTGCGACCACATTAAGCCCTATACAATACCCTCTGAATGATAACAAGTAAATCAGGAATTCAGCCTGCAGCACCATCCATCGCTTACTTCAAAGTCTTCAAAACTTTCAAAAACAGCTTACTGTAGTGTGGAAGTTTGAAGCGCCTGCTAGTCTTAAATTCATTCCACAGTCATATGGTACACTGCAAGGATAAAACCATAACTCTTTCTTTGAAGAGCAACAATTAATAATTAAGTGAGTTTAAATGCTCACAACTCTTAGTTGCAAATGTGCATCACACAAATGTAAGTGACCAAAATAGACACGTATTTTTGACCCGCTACACTAACCTTGATTGATTGATATTTTTTTTTTTTGACCACTTAAATATGAAATATGAAACAGTAGTCTTACATTAAAATACTTAAATAGTCAGGGATGAAACAATAAAGCCTAAAGACGTATTTCCATTGTGGTCCCTATAAAGGGTAGGGGGAGAGGTGTAACTTCTGTATCAGAATACAAAAGAGTAAAAATGAAATTTCTGGACAAAAATAACAAATACTCACATTTACATTGCCTCAATTCTTTGTTTTTATGTTATGACCTTTATATTATTATTATTATTATTATTATTATTATTATTATTATGGAGTAGCATGTCCCAGAAATACTGAATAGCCTGTGCTCAGGATGCATTATTTTGAACTCGTCATGACTATTAAGTTCATCATATATTTTCATGCATCATACTGATAAACAGTTTCAAGAATAGCTAACAATAATTGTGTGTGTGTGTAATGAAGCATGATCAGTATTAATATTGGGTTACTTTTTGCAGGATAAAAATTTAGCTCTGACTTCTAATCCCAATGCAACAAATGAATATACAGTACATATTCAGATAGTTCTGGCCAGCTTTGGACTTAATATAAATGCATTTAAATGGATCAAAAGTAGGGCTGTAAACAACCAAAGAAAATCTTGGTTGACTAAAGTCATGAAATTTTGACTAAAATTGACTGGGGGGGAGGGGCGGAAAAAAAACTTTCGATCTATTAACTGTACTGTCCCGCAGTACTTGTCCTTGTAGGCTATTTGCAGTATATTAAATCGTTTTTGACCTAATTATTTTGCACTGAAATGACACTCGTCTGTCGGCTCTGACAGCGCTGCATCAGCGCTCTGTGCATGTCCTCGCACGGAGCGGCTGAGGATCGGAGCTTGGCTCCGCGGCTGAGACACAAATAGACTATTAATTTAAAGCTTTTACTCTTAAACACAAAAGGCACGTCCACTTTAATATATACTGTATATTTAAACATATCTGTGGTCAAGCTCAGTGCCGCGCTGTGTTGCATTAACTCTGAAACTTTCTCTTTGGGTCGCTCACATTTTCCGGTTAGTCCATGATGGTGGGGCGTGCTGGCGCTGTATATTAACAAGTTCTTAAAACCTCAGCCGTTTGGATGGTAGAGGCTTAACATCCAGCGTGGTCTGGGTGTGTCTGGGGAACGCTACAGTCGTTGCGTGTGGTGCGCCGGTAGTTATAAAACAATTATTAGACTATGAAATATGCCAATTCTGATATGTTTTTTCTTGATATGACAGGGCAACCTAACGCAGACAGGTTAGCTTACCGTTTTTAGGTGCTACGCCATGTTTGTAGTGCAGCTGTGATATGCAAACTGTTACTTGCAAACTTTGCATTCAACTTTTTTTCCGTTATCTATTTTTGTAAAATGCTGCCACACTGCCGATGTCTTCGACATGGTCGAGGAGGACTGACTGTAAATTAAACACTCATCCACCCATAGACCGTAACAATCTATGCTTCCACCTGATGAAATTAACACGGCAAAAAATCGACCAATCAGAATTTTGGTCGAGCCGGAACGTATCGACCAATAAATCGACCAGTTGACTGGGAGATTACAGCCGTCATCAAAAGGTTTAATGTTGATATAAAAGGTTCAATTTTATTGGCAGACTAATAATAGTTTTGAGTCCCACGGCTCTTTGCACAAAGGAGCATCAGAATTCAGAAGAAAATGGGCAGGGAGCTCACAGTGGAAGCAAAGAGCCATTATAAAGCCATTTACCAGACTGCTCCCTGCACAGTAGCAGGGTAATGAATAAGGCTCAGGTGAAGAGCCCACACTCTGAGGAGTGCTACATTTACTACTTCCATTATGACAGGTCGAAAAACAAAGGATTACCTAAGATTCAGAAGGGACAGACTTATTATGTGTAATACAACGTAAAGTGAAAAAGCATCATCAACTTCTACAACAGCAAGCCTACCTAAAGCAATAAATAGGTTGTTGTCAGTGCTGTTCAGTCCAGTAAAAGTATGTCTGTGTTTAGGCAATTATTAATACTTAGTTAAGATTAAGAAAAAGAAACCAGTATTGACTGTTTGTAGTAGACGGGATGTAAATCTCAGTATTTCGGGTCAAATTCTTTATACAATCAACAGTCAACCCTAGCCTCCTTTGTGTAACTTGTCTCCATGGTTTTTGAATTTTTAGAAGGTCACACGATTTCTTTCTTTCGTAATTAAAAACAAACTGACTATTCCAACGCTATATTCATGAAATGCTGTTGTCAATGTTAACCAGTCAGTTGTGGATGCTGAAATGAGATTCCAAGCTTACTTTAACAAACTCTCTCTAAAAGCTCTCTGTTATCTAAATAGTATAAAGTCAAACAAATGTTCTCATACTCCACTTAAAAAGCTCTGATTATTTGTGTAATGCACTTCTTGTCTCACTGGCAACACAACTCTTTAGCAATCTAGAAATCTGGCAGTGACCTTTTTAATTTTTTTTTTACAAAGTAACCATACACTTTCCATCTTCTTCTTATCCTCATAAAAAGTACAATATACTTGAAAAATGCATGCACAATCCACACACAGACATGGACTTGTCTCCCTCCTAGCAGGGGCCTGCATCTGTCCTGGTAATAAACCTATACACATAATACAAAAACATCCATTTTCTGATCCCAACTTGTCTTGAATGTGTTCTCAAACATGTTCTAATATGTTCCCCCTAGCTCTGTTGGTGTGTACATCTGTGGAAGATGCAGGGTTGCCCCGCCCCCATCCCACTGCCAGCTGTTTTAAAGCCCACAGCAACCATAAAGGTTAACTTCCCTCATTTTACAATCTTTCACTCATCCTTAGTTTTAATTTTGTCTAATAGAGGAAATATGGAAAGGAGGGAGACACAACAGCGAAAACGGTCAAAGTTGTAAAGCTTCATAACTTATATTTCCTACTGGAAAATTACATAATATTTATCCTTAATTCATTTATTCAACTCTATGAAAACTGCAGTTTGAAGTACGGGATTTTGCTGATTTATATAATTGGGATCAGGGACAAAAAAGGTATTTTGTAATGGAGTAGTGTCTATTTAAAACATGATCAGTTCCCAATCCTCTGTTTTCAGTATACAAACCCCGGCCTCCAGTGTCGATATGCTTTGTTTGTCTTTGTGTAAGTCTTGTGTGTGTAAGTCTTGACTTACACACACTTTCTATTTTGTTGTATGATATGACATCTTTCAATGTACCTAAATGGTACCAACATAAATCACTATTGGAATATTTTTTGCACATAAAGATAATACACAGGAGAGGTTTGTGTTAGAATATAACAAAAAATTTGCATGGCCAGCAGTAAGCGCAGTCAAGTCTCTGGTTCAGATGGCAATGCATTGTTGGAACTGTGGCATTGATCCCATTATGGTTCCTATTACATCTGTGGGTGTTGTGTGTGTGTGTGTGTGTGTGTGTGTGTGTGTGTGTGTGTATGTGTGTGTGTGTGTACGTGTGTACGTACGTGTGTACATGCGTGTGTTTTCACTAAGTATGTATGAAACCAACTGTTTAGAAATGTTATTTTTTTTTAATAAAAAATGAAACAATCTCAGTGTACAAGGAAAAACACAGTTACAAGTCACATGTACTGGGAGGTCATGGGAAGGTCCAGTTACACTGGTACACAATCCATGCAATTAAAAAGAAATGAGAAAATAAAATCAATGCAGATCACTTACACTGTGGTGACAAAAGACTCAACAGGGAGAACACAAGACCTAAATCTTAATTAGCAAGAATATTGATGTTGCAGCACAAAGGGCAATCCAATGTAGGAGCACAGTGTGCTTAAATGAAAGTACCAAACATGTTTTACAGGTCATGGTTCTAAAGTAAACAGGAAGAAACTTTACTGTGCATGTTAAAATCTAATATGAAGGTTTGTATTCAGTCTGCCTCAAGTTGTAATTGAAAATTAAATGGTGACTAAAGGTGAAGAGGTACTCCCAGAACTCATTCTTTTTTCACATGCCCCCAAGTGCTTCACTTGTAATAGAAAAATCCAGAGTTGGAATCGTTCCGAGCTATCTGGGCTGGCATGAGCCATCACTGCATGGAGGAATTTACTGGTTGAGACCTGAATCCTTTGTCATAGTCTGGGTTTAAGGTGTTCAGTATTCAGTATTCTGTTATGTCTTGTCAGCAGGGCCATCACCAAGGGGATAGTGTGACTTATTGTGGAGTATCACTCAAAACATCTATTTAATCAAATGTGTTTACAATGAGAGTTTCTTCTGAGCTTAATTAATTAGTGTTGTTGCATTACCCACAATTCTATTATTGCTTTAATTCTGTCTGTGCCATAACAGACTGCAGCAAAGTTACAATAAAAGAGTTATAAAATAATCAATCCATTGTTTTTTATTTGTACACCACGTGTAACACATTAACTGCAATGAGGGCTTTCAAATTGCATTAACTTTTGAACATTAAAGTATTTTTAATTCCTCAACCCAAAAAGTCCCAGAAAGAATGTTAAGTGTAGGCAGTCTTCACATAAGAAACTGTTAACCCCTACAGGGTATTAATGTACTAAAATGGGAATTCCTCTCCAAAGTACTGGAAAAAGTATTTGCCGCCCATCTCCAGGACCACCTCAAACATAACAACCTTTTTGAAAAATTTCAGTCTGGTTTCCGCTCTGCTCACAGCACAGAAACAGCCCTGGTTAGAGTCACAAACGACCTAGGAATGGCAGCTGATGCTGGCTCACCTTCCCTCCTCATACTCCTCGATCTGTCTGCTGCTTTTGACACTGTGAATCATGGCATACTCCTCAACCGGCTACACCAAACCACTGGACTCACTGACAATGCTCTGAACGGTTTTAAATCATACCTCACTGACAGAACAGAGTACATTTTACTTGGAAGTGCAAGGTCCCGGCAACACACAGTCACCTGCAGAGTCCCCCCGGAGTCAGTCCTTGGCCCCATCCTCTTCATCATTCATATCCTCCCCCTCGGCCACGTCATCAGCCACCATGGAGTCTCATTTCACTGTTATGCTGATGACACACAGCTGTACATGAAATCTGACTCACACCCCACTGCAACTTCACCAACAGCATCATCGTCTTCAAAACTCACCACCTGTCTGGAGGAGATAAAGGTGTGGACGAAACAATTTTCTCTACTCACCAGAACTAAGCTTAGCACCATGGGTGATCGAGCCTTCTGCTCTGCCGCTCCTCGGACTTGGAATGCCCTCCTTGACCATCTGAGGGTATCACAAACTATTGAGACCTTTAAAAAAGGACTAAAACATTTCTTTTTAGCAGAACCTATGAGTTTTAACCTTGCACAACAATGTTGTTGCACTACTTGTATGTATTTTAAACTGATGTATTTATCTTGCTTTTATTATCGTACCTGTAGCACTTTGAGGTTTGTCTTAAATGTAAAGTGCATTACAAATAAAATGTATTATTATTATAATACCAAAATGTTTGCTTAAGATACTCATATTTAGCTACTTCCCAATTATTATTTTTCGGAGTATTTTGAACACTTTTCATACATTATTCTACTAGTTTGGACTGATATATACTGTATATAGACACACTAAATTCTACTCTGACTCTGTAATCTGCAGGTTATTCACCCTGGACTTCTGACTGGTGAAGGGGAACAAATTAATGTTATGCTTAAAGAGTCAGGAACTGAGGCCTGTTTCAGAAAGCAGGTTTAGTGAAAACTCTGAGATGAGGAAAACTCTGGATTTTCTGTTTCAGAAAGAGAGGTTAATCAAACTTGTGAGTGAGGGGTAACTCCAGCCCGTTTCAGAAAGAGAGGTAACTTTTTTTAATTTTTAATATTTTTAATTTTTTTGAGATTATTGTTTGGGCATTTTCAGCCATTTTTTTTTGACAGGACAGTCGAACCTGGACCCTCTGCGTTGAGGAGTAAACATCTATATATATAGGAGCCTGCTCTACCAACTGAGCTATCTGGGCACCCAGAAAGAGAGGTAACTTAACTTCAGTCAGTTACTAGGGCTGTACTGATACACCAAACCCATTATTCGATCAATATCACGATTTTTGACCCACAAGAGAGAGAGAGAAAAAGTTATTTTTATTAAATAACATTTGAAAATCCTGTATAAACTGAACACCAAAGAAAAATATTAACTACATAAATTATTAACAATATACCTAAGTAAAATAAATAAATAAAACTTGCGATGTGATCTTGTGGATGGAACAGGAAGGCTAACTGTAGTTGGAAGGTGTGTGTTGAGATTTGAGCCTTCTCACAGCGCAACACAGGTTTTGTGTATCTGAGTGTCGTGCTTTTCGGGTTTCATATCGCATAACGTTACAGCCCTATCAGTTACTTACTCAGTAAGTAAGTAGTAAGGTTGTCTATTTGGTGATGCGGAGAATATTAGTAAAGCCACTGTATGCAGGGCTGTCAGGAGAATGTGACTCTCTCTGAAATGTTTTTTAAACGTTTTTCTAGTGTTCCCTGATGTAAACCCTTTGAAATACAAAATTATGAATTATAATTGTTAGTTATGGTGCTGCAGCCTCAGAATGGGATTAGTAGGCCAAGGAAATTTTCGCCTGCAGGATTGCACCTAAATTAGATAGATTATAGGTTCAATACCATTTCACCAGTAATATTATACTTATGATTAATTATGAAAATAATATATTGGAACTTACGCATTTACTCTTTGGAGCAATTTTGTCCCACACAAATTCTCTCTCTTTTGCAGCAGCCGCTGTGTTGCTCTTTTAACAAAATACATGTTCAAACTTACTGTATGTGTGCATATTTCTGCCGACCAGTTTTATTTGTGATTGTTACCATGGTGAATTGTAGTATCATGGCTTCATTCATGCTGCCTTTTTATTGTGGTGGTGCACATGCTTAACTCTGAGTGAAGCTGCTCCGAGTTGATTGAACCTACTTGAATCAGCTGTTATGGAGCTGAGAACTCCGTTTCCCATCTCAGGGTAAATCAACTCAGAGTTCAGGGTTATACTCAGCGTTTTTTAAACCTCCTTCCTGAAACGGGCCCCAGATCTGGAAGCGAGTCAATGACAATTACAATGCAGCTGTGTTTTTGTTTAGCCTATAGATTTTTCTACACTCCTTTATATATTATATATTAAAATATGTATGTGAAATGACTCCACTGTGTCTGTATGACATGTGATAATAACATAACAATTGGATGATCTTTTAAGTTATCATAAAGCTCTGACATTCTAGTGGGAATGATTTATTATTTCATATAATTCAGCATTTGCAAACCATGAAATACTTTTGGATCCTCCCTTGGAAGGGGTAGAGAAGTTATTATTGTACCAATGTGAAAAGTTAATGTACATGACAGTTCAGAAAATATTCATACATATTTGATATATATTCAATTGCAAATGAAATTCAAAGGAAGAATACAACAGCCAGCTGTATGAAGCTGTAGCAAACTAGTTTTACTGCCACCATCCATTGGCACATGACAGTGGATGATATAAGAACCAAGAGCAAGTTTGACCGAAGTGGGTTTTGTTTCCCTGTCTATGCCTGGGGGCATGTACTGTACAGCTCGGTCTGCCACTGCATCTGAGTTGATAACCACATTTTGGTCAGCAACTATGCAGAGTACTTCATGCTTTGCAGCTTGTCAGAGATAAGATAGACGTACTGTATATGTACACTGCTGAGGAAATATTGCAGGCAGAGGTTTAAGGTGCCTTTAGTAATTCAATTTAGTTACAATTCAGAAAACAGAGTGACTGAAAGAGGATGGGGTTACAACAATTTAGAGTTTAAGCAAGAGTGCAGAAAAAAACACAAAAATGGCCAAAAGCAAAACACTTATAGGCTGTTGATCTACTTTATCATATTACATCTGAACACCTCATGTTTCATGTTCTAAGAAGTCAATTCTCCACCTTCAAACATGACTGAGCCTCTGGCATGGAAGACTACTGTAAGAGAAGGTGACTTTCACAAGCATATTTACAGCTTAAGCATGAAATGACTACAAAATAAAGACCTTAGTAGACAAAATATTTCATTAAAACTTCTGTATGACAAATGCTGCATATGTACAAATCTAACAAACTCAGATTTGTATGTATATTTTTTGAAATGGAAACTCGTTGCATCGATAATTGGTTTAGGATCGAATCGTTGGCCTCTGAATCGGAATCGAATCGTGACGTGCAAAGACATTTCCTCCTCGAGTGTCCAACCCATCTGGCTGGCAGCTAGACTGGCTGGCTAAAAAATATCTTACAATAGTGGGAGGACTGCTAGCCTGTCTCTACAGAGGAACATCCTTTATAAGCAGTTGAAATATAAACAAATATGTAGGTTATTTTCCCTGCCTACAATGATATCATCATAATTAGTTGATTGCATGCACAGATGTATAGCGCTGTGTTCAACTCGAGTTTCAAAGCAGACGAGTCCAATTCGAGTCCCAAGTCTCAAGTCTACCTCCCTGCTGTTTATTTTGTGCACTCTTTGGTTCACTTCAGTTCTAGTGTTTCAAAGGTTCTGACCGCCAGTGTGCTCAGAGCAAACAAACAGAAGTAAGCAAAAACAACTAAAAACTATAGATGTCCTTTGAAAACGAGAAATTAAATGAAACTACTACTATATTATGACTTGTCTCAAATCAAGGCTTGCATTTCTCAACAGTTAAGGTAGGTACAGGCCACTGTATGATAATTTACATTATTCAATTTAAATATGGCCAAACTGTGGCATAATTAACAGTAATTAAGGTAAATGTTGCATATGGTGAAATTTAAGACATTGTGTAGATGCTGCTTATAGTTTGTAGACAATGCTGAGACACAAACTGAATCAACACATCCTCAATTTTAGTTGTATAAATAACTTGTACATTGAAATAAAGTAATTTTAATCAAAAACTTATATTTTGATTTAATGCAATTTGATTTAATGGGCACATTCATCAGAACTCATACAGGAGAACACAAGGCTCTCAGGCAGTAAAAGAAATCCTGTACCACAAGGACAAAGAGGCTTATGTTGAAACATTAATGACCGTACCAAACACTGAAGAAAACTAAACAAGCCGTCAGTCAACAAATATAAGTAATCCCTGTGAGACGGTCACAGGCAACTTTCTTTCAACAAGTTTAAATCCAGACCTGTCTAATGAGACAAATTGCTTCAAGTTTTCCCAGAGTAATAAAAACATTCCCACATTGTCTGACACTTTATCTTTCACTCTCTCTTTCTGTCATACACACCATTTTCCCGTCTCATGTCTTAGATTGATGCAGGTGAAACATATTTTATATTTTCTGCTTCATTCTCGATGTAGCCTGTTATTGTATTGCTAAATCATTTGTATTTGCATCTATATGGCATGAGTTATCTTCAAGGTGTCACGTTTTTTATTTTAAAGCCTATCAAGTCAATGCAGAGACGCAAGTTGATTAAAAACTGCATATTTGCATAAACAAAAAAAGAATTCCAGAGTTCAAATATGTATAGAATTGAATTGTAGGCGAGTAATTGCTTTACATTAAGCCTGACCATACCTTTTTGTTTCACCTGTATATCTGCATAGTTACAAAATGACTACTCTCCACCTTCCACAATGACAATGTTGCCACTTAACTGCTCTTTCTCATGAACATGTATCATTTCATTTATCATATACAAGTTTGTTTATAAGTTCCTCCCAAAATCAGCCAGCAGCTCCCAAGGTTAATTGCAATAGTAATGCAACCTGTGACTGAATATTACATAACAAATTTATAATATTAGATACCCCTAATTATTCAGTTGTCCTAATAGTTGGTCAAAATGTTTTAAGGAGCAATAAAAAAATGATGCTGTTCTTTGCTTGTAATGAGTTTAAAGCCTATACTAATGTAGCCTCTTCTGTTTCTATCATAACAAATGAATTGTGCTATTTGTTGTGCTGATTTGTGTTTAGCATTGGCAGGTAAATGTGTATTGTAGCAAAAAAATATTCTTTCACACTAATACAGTAATGATAATAAAGAAGTTTTGTTTAATTTGCTGCTTATTGTATTGCTGTACATACACATGGAAGTTATAGCTTCAAACTGAGGCAGGGGCATTTAATTATCAGTTAATCAAGATTTTTGTTAAAATCAACTGTAATGGTTTGTGGTGGTGTAAGGAAGGAGAGAAAATACTAAGTTACTGACTTTATACTTTCTTCACTTTTGAATTGAAGAGGAATGACACAATAAATGGTAATGACCCATCCTCTCCTACAAAGAGAGACAATAAATGTTGCAACCATGATAAGACATTAATGAAAAAGTGAAACAATGGGTGATGTGCATGAGCCCAAGGAGCCTTATTGCTCATGTGCATGCATCATGTCCATTTATGGTCATGGTGGTAATATAAACTATATCAGTGTATGTTCAAGTATCTTTTAGGAGGAGAACAGCAGTGCATGCACATACAGGCAGTTCCACCCTCATTTCTGTGGCTGGGAGGAAAGGCGAGGGGAAAAAAAAGAGCAATCGAAGATTATGTAAAGTGAGTTAAAAGTGAACAATTAAACCTCAAGCTTCTCAAGACACGGTGGCTTCAAATGTTGTCAATACTGCCAGTAAAGTGAAGGGTGATTTCCCCTGCAAAACAAATATAGATAATCCATAATTATTGGGAACACAATAGAATCCCCAATATATTTGATGGACTGTCCATCCTCGTGTGCAAAGCTGAAGTGACGAGCAAGTTTTTTTTTTCTCCATAATCTCTTGAATATACAGACAGCCAATGATGATAACAATGATTATTGTGTCCATTATATTTCATATCACAATACCTATGCACTCTTTTAACTTTCAGTTGCAATAAAATTAATGGAAAATAAGCAATGTTGGCACGTCACCACTCATATTGTGGTAATGTGGATATTGTCACCACCCTACTGGCAAGACACTGAGTTTAGAACTCTCACATGCCTGAAAATGCATTTATTACTGCCACCTCATTTTTACTTACTGCCCTTTTATACCCTCGAATGTAAAGCAAGATAATAATCTTACACATAAAAAACTTTACCACGGATCAATCCTTCAGCAATATAGGTGATACAGTGTCTCCTAGTCGCTTTGTTGGGGAAAGAATGAACAATGTGTTTTGGGGAACAACCTCCTTTCCTCAGTTAGAGCATTGAAGATGGATCGAGGCTGGGTCTTCCAACATGACAATGACCCGAAGCACACAGCCAGTATAACCAAGGAGTGGCTCTGTAAGAAGCATTTCAAGGTTCTGGCATGGCCTAGCCAGTCTCCAGACCTAAACCCAATAGAGAATCTTTGGAGGGAGCTCAAACTCCGTGTTTCTCAGCAACAGCCCAGAAACCTGACTGATCTAGAGAAGATCTGTGTGGAGGAGTGGGCCAAAATCCCTTCTGCAGTGTGTGCAAACCTGGTGAAAAACTACAGGAAACGTTTGACCTCTGTAATTGCAAACAAAGACTACTGTACCAAATATTAACATTGACATTCTCAGGTGTTCAAATACTTATTTGCAGCTGTATCATACAGATAAATAGTTAAAAAATCATACATTGTGATTTCTGGATATTTTTTGGTTTTTTTTTGTCTCTCACAGTGGACGTGCACCTACTATGACAATTTCAGACCCCTCCATGATTTCTAAGTGGGAGAACTTGCAAAATAGCATGGTGTTCAAATACTTATTTTCCTCACTGTAGATGTGACGTGAGCAACCTGTGTGAAAGTTGTATGTCTTCTGGTAGCTGTGCCAAGAGAAATCTCAATCATTCCCAATCAGCAGAGATGGAGAGCATAGGTATATGTAAGGTGATAACATAGACACAGGCTAAGTATTGCTAAATAAAATGTTAGTTAACATTAGTAATTAAACCTAAACCGCTAACTTAAGTCGAAACTGTCTGCTAGCTTACCCTGTACTATACATTAATTCCTCTACTATGGAACACCAAGTCGCTTGGTTATATCATTTTATTTACCTATTTTTACAAAAACGTCTGCTATGGAGCCATAACGTGAGCTAGGTAATGGAGCCTTTTATACATTGTCGTGTTTCTTTAGAAATAAACAACGGACAAATAGAGTCTTTAAATGCTTCAGATGTAAAGTTATTTGCTGTCAAAGTGACATCGAAATGAATGACAGTCAATGGGATGCTAACTGCAGGTGATGGCTTTGTAGCATTAATATTGCGCCATAGGAGCTACGCTTAGAGAGGAGAGGCTTACCCCCTTGGACCACACGGGCACTGATGTCACTGTCTTAAGGCATCCTGCTATTCTCGCTCTAACTCTTCTTCTTCTCTCCTAAGGGGGTTGTGGTATGCCGCAGGAATTTCTTGTATTTCAACCGCGGTAGAAAAAAATCCATATTGTCCCTCTCCTAATTATTTAGTTAGTAAAATTTAGTAAAATATAATAGATTTATCACACTACTTAGAAATTTTTTTTTTTTTAAATGTATTCTTAGACCCAGGTTAGCTATAGGGCTGGTTATTGTTCAAAAAATGTTACAACAAAAGAAATAACATTACCGCACAAATATAATTTATTCATTTTTCAGCTCCTACTACCTACTAGAGTTTTTTTCTTGCATGTTTCTACAGCGTGTAACAATCACAAACATTATTAGATCTTGGTAGAAGCATGCTGAGTGGCTCACTGACGCTGATGAGATTTTCTACTTATGTATTGAAATTGTGTTTTGAATGACAAGGCATATTTTGATACTAGATACTTTTAGAGGGAATTTGGTTGATGCCTAAAAAGTATTGAATTCGTTACCCAGCCCTAGTTGATTAGCATTTATAGTATAGACAGTATCTGGACTACATGGTCCTCAGGTGAAATGGACGTGTTTGGCCTTGACTGTTAGAGGAGAGCAGGTTGTATGTCAAAGGTGTTTACCAGGAAGAGTTTTTAAATTCAGCAGAGTTTGGAGCTGAGGGTCTAGAACTACTGCATCTTTAAAATGCCTCATTGTGAAACTTTGATGACATTCGCACTCCATCTGTCAAATATGGATTGTAACTTTGGAGGTGAGGTTTGTTGTCTGTCTGGAGGCCGACTATTGAGGTTTGTGTAATGCATCAACAAATTAAGAGCATGCCTTTCTCACTTTTACCAAACATACCACACAAAAAAGTTAATTTGACAGTGAAAACAGGTGGATGTAATCTCATTATTGAATCTTTGGCTTAGCCATATGGCAGTAAAGGGAGGCACGCGGTGGTATGGTGTTGGAGGATGTAGTGTCAGAAGGTACTGCACAAAACAGAGGAAAAGGTAAGATGTTTAATATTCCTCCATCAGGCAAAATAATCATTATTCCGTGGATTTTCAGTTGCTACAAAAATCAATACATTTATACACGAGAAACATGAGGAGCGTAAGTACTGGGTATCTTATCTTTGTGTAATACAAAAGATGGACATGATTAAGACATGTATCAGGTTAAATATTCTTCAAAAATCAATGTGCTTGAAATCTTTATGTTGTCCATCTAAAGTGCGAGAGCTGGTCTTAAGAGTCTAAATGCACCAGTATGTCAGGTTGAATGTGAGTTTATTAATGAGGATTTTTAAAACCCAGCCCAGTTTAAGCATATTTGTGTTCGCCAGACTGTTAAGCCTAAAGTATTTACTACACCCACCTGCAGAATATTTTCTAAAATGTTGAATCCCATTTGAAAGTTTTCTTTTAATGACATCCTCATTGTTCCTCTTAGTAGAACAGGAGTTTTCTGGATCTTAGTTTTTGAGAAATAATCTTTTTTTCTCCAGTTTGGCAGATAGCTCTAAATTCCTCCTGAGCAGGTGCGTAGTCAGTAATGGGCCAGGGCAGCACTGGCCCACCCACTTAACTCGCAGACATTTCCCCAGCAAGTGACAGAGGAGGCCCTCACAGAGTTAACATTTACCCCCAAATTCCACAGGATGCGAAATGGCTGCGGATCGGCTCCGCCGTTTGCACGGTCTATTTTATTTTGGAAATTAACCAGATGTTTTATTTGTTTCTGTGCTCAAATTTCACACACTATCTGCCGTGTGCCGAATTGTTGCGGAGCTCTCCACCGTCCGGCAAAAACAGAAGCTCTGCGTATCTACTCCGGAGGGCTGCGGATTGCCGGAGGGCTGCGGAAATACACACAATGACTTTAATGGAAACCAAATTACCATTACCGCCATTCTGGAGCTAATCCGCAGCCATTCCGCATCCTGTGGAATTTGGGGTTAAGTCAAACAGGTTTCATGCTTCTTGCCTTATTATCCTTGAACACTGATGATGGCTTCTAGCTGAAAACGTGTTTGTGTTTTGCCCACATTAAATAAGAAGATAACTGATCTGTGAGTGACGTAGTTTTTAGTTTTCTTTGATCCTGTCACTGACTCGATACACTGTCTAAGTGATTTTTTTTTAGCTCTGGTAGCGCATTTGTTGTTCATGTTCTGGCCATAGTCCTGAAGTAACAGTGCTGTTATGAATGCTCAAAGGATATGTTACATGTGTGATCTGTGTCTGATGTGGGCTACTCTATGTCCTGCAGGATGTAAACACCTTCTCTGCTGTTTGGGTTCATGTTCAGTTGCCACTTTGTACCATAAAATGGTTAATTTTATAACTGTGCTGTGCAGAGCCAATGCTGCTGGTTCTGCTAGTGCAAATATATTGTACTCTGAATAGGTTAAAACCAACAGGTTTTTGACTATTTTGTTGTGTACAAACTTTTATAGCTTTGTTAGTTGAGCATAGTTGAGCAGTACCGCCATTGCCATTGTAATGTAGGTAAAATTCCCAATTTCCCAATTTCTACTTAATCTACGTTATTGCTTGTTGTTAGTGCCTAGGGCTAGGTTTTGTTTAAAAAAATACTATACCAGTACCCTAGTAAGTCATACAATACCAATAGAGAATTTCATTTAAATCTGTTGTTTTTTCTACTCTGGATATCCATCATGTGAATACTTTACATGCATTAAGTCTGTTGAATACACCACGCTTGACTTTACCTCACTACATACTCTGTAGGTTTTAGCTGCTGCAAAAATGGGCCAATTGCATTTGCATTAAATCGAAGAAATATTGCTGTGATTGGCTGTGAGTAAAATCCTACAAATAGTATATTTGTTTCTAGATCTGGTTTGACTGCAGTACTTGCTACTGGGTTATTTTAGTTAATACCTTAAAGGTGTATATATATATTTGTGGTGAAGTAGAATTCATTCCTCACATGTTTTTCTTCTCCACAGTATTGTTTCCTTGGAATTTTTTTGAAGCAAGCATTGATTTCTAACACAGTTGGTCATCTTTCACCCTGTCTTCTAAAAATTATATTAATGGACTTTAAGAACATGTTTTTCATGAGAGTTTCTGCACAGTGGCAAAATGTTAATACTAGTTGTATCTGCAAAAACGTTCACTGTGCACATTTTTCATTTATTTTCCCTAAATTTGTGTTGAACCCCAAAAGTTTTTTTTATGGTTATGCTACAGCAAGGAAACTCAAAGCACGTGGGTAATATTAAGGGAAGATGAGGATATTGAACACTGATAAGTTCGATGATGACATGAGACAGGACATTAACAATATTCAATGAAAGCTAAACCCCCCTAATCAAACACATGCAGAATGCAGGTTGTGAATCACACGTAGGACAAGAACATCACTTCAAGGACTTAAAATCTTTTGTTGGAAACACATGCAGCAATTTTTTTAGTAGCATACAACAGATGGACAGGGATACATGCTTTGTGCTTAAGAGTTTTATGCCTGTCCAAGCCTTCAAAGTGTTTCAACTTCAAGTCCCCCAGCATTGTCCAAGGTGAAAAAGAAATGGGACTTATGCTTTCTGAACCTTGGATGTTTGCAAAAATAATGATAAAGACATCATATGCCAGCAAATTATGTAATATTACTGCAGGTAATGTTGGTTGTTTCTTTCAGTGGTCTGTCTTTAGATATTGTCAAACTCCTCATCTTACATCTGTAAGAGAGGACACGGCAGACTGACCGAGCGAGGAGACAGACACAAGTAAAGATAGGAGCTGCCAAATATCTATTCCGTAGCTGTAGGGGGAGCTCTATAGAGAAACCTGTGAGCAAAAATCGACCTTGGGCATTTGTTGGGAATGTTTTTCGGTTACAGAAACATCTCACACAGATAGAACAATAATGTACAACACAGGATCACATTGTGGGGTCCAATATTTGTCCTAGTTTATTATTTTTTCTTCAATTGTCCTCTAAGCCACAGATTGTTCTCCTCATACTAATAATTATGATTAATAGATAGAGCTCGCCCTGGGAAATTGTGCAATCCCATGATAGACCACCAGTCTCACATGTGTAATGGGAAGGTTTATGTATGTCATCCCTAAGAAAAATGAATATATTTAAATGCTTAGCCTGAGGAAAAATGCATCATTTGTCAAGGTTACTGAGAGCTTGTTCCTCATGAGAATATGTCTGATAATTGTAAATGATGGTGAAGCTTTAACTGTTTTGAAGAATTTTATCTTTGTTACAACATAGTATTATGCATCCCTGTAAGCACAGGATAAAAGATAATTGTACACCACAGCTTGTAAAGTGTCCAGTCCAAGTGTCCACTCTATGGAAACAGTTCTTCACTTCCATCTGTTATACTTCTGATGGCTGCTGACCAAAGGGCAGGCTATGATACATACATCCCTGTCACACCCTCACCCTTCCACACAGCCATAATGACTAAGTATTCCTCTGAGCTCTCTCTCACACTCGCTCCCTCTTTCGCCCTTTCATCTCTCTCTCTCGCTCTCTCTCTCTCTCTCCGACACACACACACACACACACACGGACGTAGATCAGAAGCACACTCGAACAAAGCTTGGCTCTTCATCACATCTGCCACAATACAGGTCCCAGGTTTCTGCTGCTGGCACAGTGTCCAACCCTGGAGTCCAGTAAGAGGCCCTCTCTGAATCAACAATGTCAACAGAATGCCACAGTGAGCTTGCACACTTTCAGAACAATTACTTTGGCAGGAAACTTGAGATGTTACATTAGCTGTCTTGCCCTGTGGATAATATGTCAAGCTCCATATGCTTCATTTGCTTAAAGGGCATCTGGTCAAATAACTCATGCTTATTGTTGTCTGGCAAAGTTAGGCCTAACTGTTATGAAAGTTAACTTTTAAGACATACATTTTTGTTTTCTAAAGGAAAATGCAGTTTAGTTTGAAATGTTATAATAAACATTACAACATATATATAGTAAAAAAGAGAAACATTTTTACCTATCACTTATTTGTAATTGTAACATTCATTCTTTACCCTCTCCGGGGAACCAACAGCTTATCGTGGTGGAGAGGTTTGTGTGTCCTTATGTGTTGTCTGGAGCTTTGTGCTACTGGTAGGGTCTCCCAGGGCAAAGTGGTCTCAGGGGAGGGGCCAGACAAAGAATGGTTCAAAAACCTTTTGGAAAATCAAGGAAGGGATTGAGGGACCCTGCCCGGTGGAAGCCCGGGGCCCCCGTCTGGAGCCAGGCCCAGACGGCGGGCTCGTCAGCGAGCGCCTGGTGGCCGGGTTTGCCACGGCACAGCCCAAAAAAGCTACGTGGCACCTCTCCCACCAGCCCATGGGCCCACCACCTGTGGGAGGAACCAATGGGGTCAGGTGAACTGCCGTAAGGGTGGCAGCGAAGGTCAGGGGCTTCGACAGACCAGACCCGGGCGGCAGAGGCTAGCTCTAGGGACGTGGAATGTCACCTATCTGTGGGGGAAGGAGCCGGAACTTGTGCGGGAGGTAGAGTGCTGCCAGTTAGATCTGGTGGGGCTTACCTCTACGCACAGTCTCGGTTCTGGAACCGTACTCCTGGATAGGGGTTGGACTCTGTCCTACTCTGGAGTTGCGCAGGGTGTGAGGCGCCGGGCGGGTGTGGGGATACTCACAAGCCCCCGACTGAGCGCCGCTGCGTTGGAGTTTACCCCGGTGGACGAGAGGGTCGTCTCCCTACGCCTGCGGGTGATGGGGGGGCAAACTCTGACTGTTGTTTGTGCATATGCACCAAACAAGAGTTCGGAGTATTCGGCCTTCTTGGAGACCTTGAATAGAGTCCTGTATGGGGCTCCAGTAGGGGACTCCATAGTTTGCACATGTGGGTGATGATGGAGATACTTGGAGAGGCGTGATTGGGAGGAACGGCCTCCCTGATCTAAACCAGAGTGGTTGTCTGTTGTTGGACTTCTGTGCTAGTCATGGATTGTCCATCACAAACACCATGTTCGAACATAGGGATGCTCATAAGTGTACGTGGTACCAGAGCACCCTAGGCCAAAGGTCAATGATTGATTTTTTAATCGTTTCATCTGATCTGAGGCCGTATGTTTTGGACACTCGGGTGAAGAGAGGGGCAGAGCTGTCAACTGATCACCATCTGGTGGTGAGTTGTGTCAGGGGGTGGGGGAAGACTCTGGACAGACCTGGTACGCCCAAACGGGTAGTGCGGGTAAATTGGGAATGTCTGGAGGAGGCCCCTGTCCGACGGACTTTCAACTCACACCTCCGGTGGAGCTTTTCGGGCATCCCTGTGGAGGCTGGGGGCATTGAACCTGAGTGGACAATGTTCAAAGTTTCCATTGCTGAAGCTGTGGCGGCGAGCTGTGGTCTTAGGGTTTTAGGTGCCTCAAGGGGCAGTAACCCACAAACACCCTGGTGGACACCGGTAGTCAGGGAAGCCGTCCGACTGAAGAAGGAACGATATGTTATCCCGGAGCACTCCGGAGGCAGTTGCAAGGTACCGACGGGCCAGAAGGGCTGCAGCCTCTTCCATGACAGAGGTAAAGCAGCGGTTGTGGGAGAAGTTCGGAGAAGACATGGAGAAGGAATTTTGGTCGGCACCAAGGTGCTTCTGGAAAACCATTTGCCACCTCAGGACTCCTAAATCCACCTGACACGCCCTCTGTGGTAGAGGCAGAGCTGGAGGATGATGGCGAATTGTTGTCAATTTCCCTGGTGGAAGTCGTTGAGGTAGTCAAACCACTCCACAGCGGCAAAGCCCCAGGGATTGATGAGATTCGTCCAGAAATGCTGAAAGCTCTGGGTGTGGAGGGGATGTCTTGGTTGACACGCCTCTTTAACATTGCGTGGAAGTCTGGGACTGTGCCTAAGAAGTGGCAGACCGGGGTGGTGGTTCCCCTCTTCAAAAAGGGGGACCAGAGGGTGTGTGCCAATTAAAGGCGAATCACACTTCTCAGCCTCCCTGGTAAAGTCTATTCCAAGGTGCTGGAAAGGAGGGTTCGGCCGATTGTCGAAAATCGGATTGAAGAGGAACAATGAGGATTCCGTCCTGGCCGTGGAACAACGGATCAGATCTTCACTCTCGCAAGGATCTTGGAGGGGGCCTGGGAGTATGCTCAACCAGTCTACATGTGTTTTGTGGATCTTGAGAAGGCGTATGATCGGGTCCCCCGGAAGAAATTGTGGGAGGTGCTGCGGGAGTATGGGGTGAGGGGGTCCCTTCTCAGGGCCATCCAATCTCTGTATGACCAAAGCGATAGCTGTGTCCGGGTTCTCGGCAGTATGTCGGACTCGTTCCGGTGAGGGTTGGCCTCCGCCAGGGCTGCGCTTTGTCACCAATCCTGTTTGTAATATTTATGGACAGGATATCGAGGCGTAGTTGGGGCGGGAGGGGTTTCAGTTCGGTGGGCTCGGAATCTCATTGCTGCTTTTTGCAGATGATGTGGTCCTGATGGCGTCATCGGTCTGTGACCTTCAGCACTCACTGGATCGGTTCGCAGCCAAGTGTGAAGCGGCTGGGATGAGGATCAGCACCTCGAAATCTGAGGCCATGGTTCTCAGCAGGAAACCGATGGAGTGCTTTCTTCAGGTAGGGAGTGAGTCCTTACCCCAAGTGAAGGAGTTTAAGTACCTTGGGGTCTTGTTTGCGAGTATGGGGACCATGGAGCGTGAGATTGGTCGGAGAATCGGAGCAGCTGGTGTGGTATTACATTCTGTTTATCGCACCGTTGTGACGAAAAGGGAGCTAAGCCAGAAGGCAAAGCTCTCGATCTACCGGGCAATTTTTGTTCCTACCCTCACTTATGGTCATGAAGGCTAGGTCATGACCGAAAGAACGAGATCAAGGGTACAAGCGGCTGCAATGGGTTTCCTCAGGACGGTGGCTGGCGTCTCCCTTAGGGATAGGCTGAGAAGCTCAGTCATCCGAGAGGAGCTCGGAGTAGAGCCGCTGCTCCTTCGCGTCAAAAGGAGCCAGTTGAGGTGGTTCGGGCATCTGGTAAGGATGCCTCCTGGGCGCCTTCCTAGAGAGGTGTTCCAGGCACGTCCAGCTGGGAGGAGGCCTTGGGGAAGACCCAGGACAAGGTAGAGAGATTATATCTCCAACCTGGCCTGGGAACGCCTCGGGATCCCCCAGTTGGAGCTGGTTGATGTAGCTCGGGAATGGGAAGTTTGGGGTCCCCTACTGGAGCTTCTGCCCCCGCGACCCGATACCGGATAAGCAGATGAAGATGGATGGATGGATGGATTCTTTACCCTAAAACAGTTTGAATAAACACAGACATGATGTCACACATGATGCATTGCATAGCTCCAAATTGTCTAAAGTGACTGAAGCACTAAGAAAACGAATGCAAAATAAATGAAGCACTAAATTATTTGCTATGTATTAAGGTACATTTTATGGCTTTTTATTGATAAGAGTTTTAATAATTTATTTACACTTTAAAATGCAGATCAAACATCATTTCCTGTCCATAAACTTTAGGGAGTGGAGAAGCAAAAGGCAGTTTCTTTGTGCAATAAATTTCATAGAATAAGTGTGAAAACGAGTTTGAGTGATGAAATCTTAAATGTCCCTAGCAGTAAGAAAACTTTATAACACATTTTTTTACTGTATGTAATTCTTCTCATGTATTCCACACCATTCTAAATAAATTAAAGGCAGGGCCAGAGATGAGCTAAGTGACTTGAAATTAAAACCAGCTTCCATAACGTCACTTTTATGTAATGTTACATGAAACACAAGGGGAAACAGCAAAGGTACTATTACACAGCAAAGGCCATTTATTTGATGAGTGATGCTATTCTTCATACGGCTACCCACTAATTACATTGATCTTAACAAAATACAGGCTATCAGAACTTAGCTCAGCAGATGGCAGTCATTGATTATCACATCTTAATTTGTTTCACGATAATTAATCAGAACAGTATATTGCAGTGTCTGGTGAAATTATTCCATGTGGGAAAAAATTACAATCAAATGGCTCAGTCAGTCACAAGTTGGCTTGGGATGTGAAAGGAAACATTAACCTCAAATGCAGAGAAACGCAAGTGCTGCCAGTCATACAATAGGCTGAAGTAAGTTTGTTACATAAATCTTTAAGATGGTGGCAGCTCAAGCACAAAAATCAGTAGGTTTCTGTTGATTGCATCAATGAATCTGATCAGAAGGTTGTTTTAAAGTATTACAAACAGCTCTGCCTCTCTGTCTGTTCTCCAGAATATTCTAATTGACTCTGTCACACAAGGCCCACTGAACTGTATATACATAAACACACACTGGAAAAACTGAAGTATTTGTGTTCTTTACAGAAATGCATTTGTGGGGACATTTTATTAATGAAAAGACATGTTGAAATTGATCATGTCCAAATTTGGAGGATGCTACACTTATTTACAGTGAGGCAGGCAGTCTAAACTAGTCTTAAACTAAAATAATGGTCCACAAACTAAGTAAACACTTGCCTTATTTCTCTGGACATTGAACCATCCTTGTATACCGCAATACACACACCCTGACTTCTGCCACGGACATTCTTTAGCCAAACCTTTCCCGAGTAGGTCGTTTATACTCTGACCCAATTTTAATTTAGTTTCAATTCAGCCCTCTTTAATTGTTACTCTGCAGTGTGAAGGTGTGCATTATCATCCAAAGTTACAGAGCACAACAGACAGCGGTTTATTTAAAGCCAAGAGCAGCATCTGAAACAAGTTAACTTTTCGCCCCTCATGGCTTATTTCAATATATATTTTGTTAAAAGTCACTACAGATATGAATACATCATTAGGACCATGTGTAAAAATATGAATATTATGTGACAGTTACGTGGTTGGCTCTGACGGCATTCAAATCAATTACCTGAAATCCCGTACCCACATCCAAATAAGTTATTTGCACTCTTTCTACAGTCTCTGTTGTGTCTTTTAAATGATGCATTGAATTTCCCCTTGGGGATCAATAAAGTATATATCTATCTAGCTTGTCTTGCATAGGTTATATTTAAAATGATTTCCTTACAATCATCCTAATCTCAATGCATGTGGTTGCAAATGAGTGGGCATAAGGCTGAGCATGAGCAACCAATAATGAAAATAAACTTTATTTGCTGAACACTTTTCATACAAGAAACAACCTACAGTCCAGTGTTTTATAATAACTTAATGATATGCAGTAAACGTTTCACGTGAAACAATATTATTGCAGAATAAGAAGGGAAATAAAATGGTAATGAAGTAATATTTTCCACCGGGGTGTCCATGCTAGCTCGAAGGTTGTTGTTTCCCGAAGCAAACACACGTTTAAGAATGGCAACTCATAAAGAGCAGAATGTGAGGGACTCACGCACCGGATGCCAGGCAATTATCCTGGAAATGTACCCTTGTTGAATAATCTGTGAAAAGGGCTGTAATCAAGACCATTGGTGTCAATCTCAGGGAAGTTTATCTTTTCAATGAGCTAAACGTTCCTGAAGGTGAGTTGTAGTGAGTAGTTGCACTGAGCTGCAGAATTGAGTGTTGGTTTTCAGCAGTTTGTTGTTCGACCCTTTTACTTTTACAATGAGTCATTTGAGTCTGTGTTAATATCACAAACATTGCTTAAAGTACTTTTACCTTTTAGGCTAATTTCTTTCCCCACTAGCCCTTCTGGAGTGGTCTTCAATGGTTGTACAGAAAATACAGGCCCATCAACTTTCCTGTTAATATATACCAGGAAAGTTGATGGACCTGTATTTTCTTCCTAATGTAATGACAGATCAACCAACTCCAAACTATCAGATTCTCGAATTAACTCAACATACTCCTCCTCCTCCTCCAATATTTCAGTATCTGCACCTTGAGTCTCCTCTCCCACACAGCTGCCTGACACACACTCACATATACACAAACACAGTAGTTATGAAACAGTTTGCTGCACTTTTGATTTTTTTTTTCTTCAAATACATGTATTTATTTGTTTGCATGTGATTTAACAATATTTTCTATGCATGGTTGAGACAATGTAAACGTACACTGGCACATGACATATGAGATTTAGATATTAATACAACTAAAAGATTAAACCGTCTACATAAATATGAGTTAATACGTTGTGTTTCGTTTCATTAAAAGAAAACAAAAACATCAGCAAAATGCAGCTTTAAAACTCCCCATTTACATTAGGGGGGTCATACAAAACTCATCAAAACTCATATTACGCTATAGGCGTTGCATTGTGGCAGTCATTTAAAACCCATTACTCCGTTAACATTCTTTAACACATTCTTTCCTAAACAGTTGAATGACTTAATCTCTCAAAAACTAATTGGAAGTCACACTCCATGTCCTCGCTAGAAGCCCTTTGGCTAAATGACAAGCAAAGGTGTGTCAGTGGTGAAGTACTTCAGCCTGGAACCCAGTCTCTGGTGTCAATGATGCATACGCTCTCTTATAATGGATCCTCCCTATATAGATTGTGTTCCTTCTGTCAAGATACAAGATAGTGTTTTATGTGGTGGATCTGCAAAAAAAAATAAGTCATTGGGAATATGTTATAGTCCTAAGCTATATTATGTGCTGTATGTCTTTGTAAGGTAGGATGAAGTTGAAGAATGAAAGAAACAGGTGTTGGTGTACTTTATAAAGGCTATTGTACCAACTACAGCATATTGCAGTTTTCTGTAATGAGCAGTCATTTTTCTACATTTGTCACTTCTATTGTTTTCATGATTTTTCTTCTGGTTGAAAATTGAAGGATGATACAAGTTTGCTAATGGTATTAATTTCTGTTCATGCACCTACATGACTCGTATAGTATTTGGTGGAGCACCTCCAACCGCACTATAAGATTATTTTCTGCTTCAATGGGGTCCATCAGCTAGTCATTATTTCCTATTAGCATCACAAGTTTTGATTGATTTCGTGAGTTAATGTGAAAATGAAGCTTCATTATGTCAGCAGTTATGTACCAGTTTTTTTTTTATCATGGTAATCACTTGTATCCCATTTCCATAAGGCTTTAAACTAATTATTTGTTTTTGGTGTTTCTTTTTTCCCATAATGTTATTCTGCAGTGTGATTGTTGTTTTTTTTTGTACTATTGTGATATAATAAAATAATAAATATAAACACACACCTGTGAAATGTTGAGCTATAACAACATTATATTATGTTAAAAAATGGGAAAAACCCATCACATTTAAAAAAATAAAAAAATAAAACAGCTGTAACTGACAACCACCTAAAGGTAAGAAACACTCAACTTTTGTCTGTTTGCCATATTCTATGAACACATACAGGGCTATGTTTGTCCTAAATCATGACTAAAATGGCTTTGCCAGATGGTTGCTAGTTTGGCAAACTGGAAATGACATGTCTTTACTTTTTTAATCTCTTACACACACCCACAAGCATAAACACAATTAAGAGGCTAGATGCGTAGCAGCCAACAGTGTTTTTAAACAAACTAGCATAAAGGTACGCCATCTTTGTGAACGGCCTTCTGTCCATGATTTGGTGTGATTCTTGTATGAAAAGCTTTCATTCAACAGATCATGAAAAAAAGTAGCAATAATGCAGTTGTACTGTGTGGTTGGATATTTAGAGTTAACATTGTTGTAAAAGTGTTATTTTGATGACATTTGTTTCTCCCATTATCTGTTATTTTGTCTATAATTACATTGATTGCCAAAACAAAAAAGTTGAGGGAAATTGAATGTAAATTATTAATAACATGAAAACCTTTTTCACAGATTACTGGGCAGGTGAGCAACCACTATAGTCAGGATGCAGTGTGTTGCCATTTATCTTTATGTGACTGTGCTTCAGATCTACTCTTAAGTCTTTTTTACCTGATTCCATCAACAGGAAAAGGACAAAAGAAAAACTTAGATCATCTAATTAATCAAACAGTTATTTATTTAAGTTATTCCCAACAGCTTAGACTGTATCAGCAACAAAAAAAGTTGAAGTTGAAAAGTATCCTAATGATACTGGGAGACTCACACACACACAAATATGTTTTGCATACATGCAAAATACATTTAGGCTCAGAAACTACACCTTCAGTTAAGATCCCACCTTTTCTGATCTACTCCTGTTTGTCTTCAGTTTGCCTTCCGCCTCTACTTACCAGTTTTCCGGAAGCACAGAGGACAATAATATATCAAGTTCATTTTTATCTCCATAAAATTATTTTAAAGCAATTACTAAGCATTGTGTATCCACTGTACGACATTATACCGTTGGTTCACTCCATTCATGATTGAAAGAGAAGTCACATCTGTCAAAGCAGGGTTTGCTCATTAGCAGGTAGACCAGCAGATAAAAGGTTTTCATTTAAATGTAAATCAGACTGGTAACAAATCCATTATAGTCATTTGGAAAAGGACCGCTCTCTTTGCCTTCTGTGCCATATCTTTGACTCTTATTCCCAGTCAGGGTGTTTTTACTACTTCTCATTCTGGCCAAGGAGATACCAGTGTCTAAAAGCTTCAGTGACAAGAAATTACAGCTGGATGCTGGTTGGACAATGCGCTGAATTCTGATTCATTTGAAATTCATATTATAATAAGCATCACTATAGATAGAAGCAGGGGTGCTATTAATCAGTTGTGGCTCTATTCCTTTTAAAATGTCAATCTGTGGAATCCATTAGTCTGCTATGCTACAATAACATTTTCTTTCAACTGCGGTCAGCAAGCTTCCTGTTTGGGATATTTGCATTGTTTATACAAACATTCTCTCCTGGCTGTGCGGCTGAACGGCGTTGCTGCAACCTCTGGTAAATTTCATTATTGATAATTTGTTATGTTTTCAATTAAATAATTGATATGCTGAAAAATGTCAGGAAAAATGTGAATAATGCAGATTATATTGGCTTTAACATATATGTCTGTTAGACACTAAGAAATTGCACGATGGAAATGCCATAGATATGTTTAGAAACAGTGATACCGTTATAAAATTTGTCCACCAGGAAGTAATGATGAGGCTCTAGGGAAGGCAGTGTCAGTCTGTCTGTCAGTAGGTCCAGACTGAAATGAACATTTGGATGGATTGCCATGAAATACAGAAATGTTGGATCCCCACAGAATGAATCCTTATGACTTTGGTAATCCTCTGACTTTTCCTCTAGTGCCACACAAGGGGGTAAGCAAACATTCACGAAGCTTAGCTCATATGGCGCCATTTTTATGCTTATAAGCCATCACCCGCCGTTGACTGACTGCCATTCATTTTGGCGCCACTTTGACAGCAAATAACTTTACATCTGAAGCATTTAAAGACTCTATTTGTCCATTGTTTATTTCCAAAGAAACAGAACAATCCATAAAAGGTTCCATTACCCTGTAGCTCAACAACAACTTCTTTGTTCATCGATAAATGCTCAAAATGGCTGCCATTAACCAATAACTTTTTGTCTTTAAGGTATTGAGATGGTACAAATCTAATTTAAAGTCCATGAAAGTATAGCACCTGGACTTTTAGGCCTACTTCCTATTGCTACTAGGCGGTGCTATGACTTTGAGGAAATATTGGCTTTTACATGTCCTCAGGGTTGGACTCTTTTAATAACTTTTCATCTTTAACGTCTTAAGATGGTACAGACCACATTTGATGTCAATGATATGAAATCTCTAGGAGGAGTTTGTTTGTTTGTTAGTCGAAATGGCCAAAATCATACTAATTTTGAACATTCAATTCAAAATGGCAGACTTCCTGTTAAATTTAGGCCTAAACTTAACAGGAAGTCTGCCATTTTGATGAGCTTTGTGTGTTGCCATGCTACATATGTATACCAAGTTTCGTTAGTCTACGTTAAACACACTGCAGGGGCTCAATTTTTTTTAACTCTGTAAAGCTACTTTTGTACGCCTATTCCGGAAACTCTTAAAATAAGTACATTTTCACCAGGATTAATGTGACCGCCAATTTTGGAGAGTTTTTGAGTATGTTAAGCCCCTCAAAAAAGGGGATTCATTTGCCGGAAGAAAGAAAGAAGGAATTCTTTCCTCAGTTTCAATAGGGCCTTTGCCGCTGTCGGCACTCTGGCCCTAATTAGTGTTTATGTAGAAGTTAACTTTTAGTATAACAGTGTGATTTCACTGTCTCATTTTCCTTGGATTCCTTTGGTCCGTTTTCTGTATCACTGCTCAGAAACTTTTATATTGTAGGACTTCTTGAGACTTCTCCCTGGACCACAACATGCTGTTGTCATACTGTGTAATGCCAGACTATGCTAATAAAGAAAATATATTTTTGGAAATTTAAGAAGAACAAATTATCTTGCATAAGACTGCTGCTGTGCTACTGTATACCAGTGAGCTGCTCTGTAAACATTTTTCTCTGATTGTTTGGATAAATGTTCATCCGTCATAACTGCAAAATGTACATGTGGTTGAATTATTTCATTTAGATGTCAAAACATTTACACACAAAGCCGTGCGTGCTCTCATACACAGGCACATCCACATTAAGTGGGCACATTAATCCATTTAAATTCCCAGTCTCAGTCTTCCCAGTCCCTTTAGAGGAGCCCCCTAAAGGTAGGTTGAGTGTGTTTTCCTTTGGCTGTGTTAATGGGGTTATTGATCATTCTGACAACTGCAACGTTTCTCTAAACCAAATGTAGGCCCTGCTCAAAGTGTGCTGTGTCAGAGCAGAAATGCATTTAGATTACTTCATTCGACAGAACCTCCTCAGAGATAGCTGTCTTCTACATTCACTTTTCCCCTTATATGATGTCTAATATTTGAATGCCCAAGATGAAATGTTTTGAAGCAAAGACTTCTTAAATTTGAAGTGCTGCTATTTTCTTCAAGGTTGGCTTGGTCTCCTCGGAGCTGCGCTGTGGTATTATAAAAAATAAAAAAAATCTTAATGGAACACCATAGCATCAAAATTATATAATTATTCACTAAGGAGTACAACTCTATAATAATGCAAAAAGATTTCCTGCACATACCCACGAGGATCATTAAGGTTTCATCAAATGTAGCTTGAATGTGCATGTTCATTATTGTAATGAGGTTTAATAAGTGCAGGCATTTAGGAAGTTCTATATTTCAAATGTAATACTGTGGAAAAGAAAATGTGATGTAATTATTATTGTATTTTTCAGCTGTAATTTAACATTGCAGCATATTGTGTGCACTATATCAAACAGTAGGTTGAAGAGGGGGATGTAAAGAATATAATTCAACATTTGTAGAACCACACACAACTGACACATCAGGGAAATAATGCACAAATTAATAAAGTGAAATTAATAAATTCAGACTGATTGGCCCATCAGTCCCAAAAAAAACATTTACTTCAGCTTTATATAAAAACTGTACAAGTGAAGCAACAATTAAGGCCATATAGAAAACTCTGCCACTGAAGGCAGTTTTTTACAAAACAGCACCCAAACTTTTGCTTGAGATACCAGTTCAAATAATCAAATCAGAGTTAGACATTTTACCTTTTGGTTATAGCATCTGCATGAGGACACATCTGTGTAACTTCTAAAAGGATAAACAAGGCTGTAAAAGTTGTTGATTAATTTAAATGGGATCAGTGGTGACACCGGTTCACCTACTAGAGTTCGACAATAAGACAACCTATTCTTGTGCTTTGGGTGACAAATGTTAACAGTGTCAATGATAAACTGACATCTGCATCCTCCCAAATACAAAGTGCTGACTGGCAAAAAATGATTGTCAGATAATTGTCAAATATGGAAATTATTAGTCACATACCCATCACGTTTTCTATGAAGATACTGGAACCCTCTTCTTTACACCTAGCTATGCTCCCATTTTGTGTTTTGTTCTGTATTCCTCCAAATTACAGAACAGTTCACACTGAAAGCACATTAAACATGCTAAACAAAATCATGCTAATTTAATTTGCCCTTTTACAGATACTAAACATGTGCAACAGAGGGCCATAATGTAGGACGGTAGAAACTTAACCTTTGGTTAATTCTGAACAGGGACCCTGCTGTAAAACTACAATTTACAGGATTTCTTTCTTTCAAAAGTTTTTTTCTTTTAGCAAGTTGATACACACACACTATTGAGTACATACAACCAGCACAACTTTGTGCTATAAACTCAACATGCTCATGAACATATGTAGAATAACCTTAATAAATTAAAGCTGCAAGCAGCATTGGACGGGCCCTTGCTCCTCTGCGCGCGTTGGGGTTACTGGCAGATGCCGCTCCTTGCGATCTTAACTTTGGGACAAATATACAGTATAACCAACAATAACCAATGTATGCAACTTATTTTACTTAAATAATAAAATAAATAAAATGTCAGGCTAAATCTTAACAGCTAAATTAGCTTCAAGTAAGAAAACCAGATATGTTTTTTGCTTAAATTTACAGTAATACACCGGTGAAGATTGATCTGTTCAGCAGCAGGCTAAATCAATCGGTTTAACAGTCAGCTGAAGTCAATAATATCTAGTCGGTGTTATCAGGGCATCCATTAAAAGCTGTCCAGCAGACAGACTCCAGCTACTTTAGAAACCAAAGCCACTCCTGCTGTGATTCCCAGCTGTATGTGCTCTTGTCACTGTTCCTTAGCTTTAAGAAAAATCTATTTTCTGTCAAAATCCACTATATAGATGGAGAATAACACCTTATGAACAAATCATGAGTCATGCAAGTGTTAAATACAGATGTTTACTACCAGTAAATCATTGAGAGTTTAAAAAAAATTAGACAACTTTGAAATACACTGTATTATGTTGATTGTGTAGCCTTTTACATTCCCACATCCTCATCTTGCTATAAAGGCTTAGTTTCAAATTAAGGGCAAACAGAAGTTCATCTTAGACTTTATTTCTCTTTTTAAATGTCTTGCTGTAAGAGATTTGTTCTGAAAAACACTGGCTGCTAAAGAAGCGAGAGCTACATTGTCACTCCTTAGTTGATCTCCAATGAAACAGATTGAAAAGATGAAACACATGCACAATACTGTATTGACACATCTCTCTGCAGGGTGTGCTCTTTGTACTCACTGACTGAGAGCTAAAGTAACACAGATTAGTCAAACAGCTTGTGTGATGGTGAAATGCATTTGATGCTCTTTTGTATTTTGCTGTAAAAAGTAGTGCTATCAGTTAAACGCGTTATTAACAACGTTAACATAAACCCATTTTAACAGCGTACATTTTTTTACCGCAAGATTAACGTTCTTTTTGGCCTAGCAAACTTTCACATGCCGTTGCAACAGCTAGTAGAAAAACTACACCACACCGGATCTAGCTAGACCAGAAACAAAACAACAAGCACGCCGCGCACACTTGTTTGGGCTTGCGAGCCAGCCAAAGAGTAGAAACGTAGTAGTACGTTTTGAGTGGACGGCGAGCGTGAAATGACAAAATGGATGGCAATAAGATTCTGCATGGAAAGTTTACTTTTTAAAAGTTGCCAAATGGTTCCATTGATAAGACCAAAGAGATCTGTGGGTTTTGTTGTTGTGAACTGAGCTACCATCACAGCACGTCCAGTCTGAAAAACCACTTGATTGCCAAGGACACAGCTGATGCAAACTCTCCGCTCCCTTGTCAAAATATTTTTTTCACCATTTTATTGATGGACAGTGTTACATTGTGGATTATTTGCTCCAAATGTGAATGACTGCTGCAAGTAAGAGTGTTACATGTAAAATTAAACACTACAGTAGGTTATATGCCAGTGTTTTGCACAAAGCAAGCTGATTCATTTTCCATGTAGATAAGAGCATTAAAATGAGAAAAAATAATAAGACAAAAAGAAATCAAGGGACATTTAGAATTTATAAAAATGTGTGATTGATTGTGAGTTAACTATGACAGAAATGTGATTAATCACGATTAAATATGTTAATTGTTTTTAATTGTGGCACTAGTAAAAAGGAAAATATATAACATTCCTCTGTCTTTGTGTGTCACCTAGAGCTGTAATGATGCATTTTTTGCATTAGTGCATCAATTATTGATAGTGCAGTTTCACCTGCATTGATACAGTATGCTACAGTGAAGAAAATCATTTTATTGAATTGCTCTATCCCTAGCCATAATCAATATAGCTTTTGAAACTTATTGAGCTTATGAAACTTATTATTATAGCTTTATATTAATATAGCTTTTGAAACTTATTATCTACTAGTATTATTTACTAGTGTTATTTACTAGTGTAGTATTATTTACTAGTTTTTAGATGTCATATTTTCTTGAATAGGCTCTATTTTTATTTTTCTGTGAGTCAGTTCTTGGTAAACAGAGATTTTATTACCAACAGTAGCTGAATCCTTTGGCAATGATTAGGTTTGGCTGATTTAAATGGAGTGTTGGATCCTGGTAGAAACTGTAGAGAGAGGGGGTTCATCATCAGGTCTCAAGGGAAAATTGGTTTTCCTGAAGCAAGTTATCACTGTTTTGGCAAACATGCAACCCTTTAATGTGTAACCTTCTGCTACTTCTAAGGTTTCAAGTCCTACACCTCAAGGCCTCAATGAACTCTTGAGTTGTCCTCGCCATGACATACTTTATTCTTTGTAAGAAAAAAAATCTACAACATTTCATAACTTAATATGTATTAGACTGTCAAAGTTCTAACTTGCATGGTAAGCCAAGAAGACAATTCTCCAACCAACATCCCAAAGCCTTGCAAGTCCAGCAGGAAGCAGATACCATGCAGGAAATTTGATCGCTGGCTTTGAAGGTGTCATCTGGCCCTGCATGGTTCAGCGCCAGACACACAGACTGCTCATGGCGTTAGGGGTGTACTGTAAAAGATGTCCGCCAGACACATTGGCAGCAGAAGAGACGCAAATCGATTTCCTGCAAGAAAGCACAGAAGGCCTAAGTGGGGGAGGGCCTCTTTAGCAAAGCTCTTATTAATTAATAGTGTCTCAGGAGGGGATTACATGATCTGATTCCTGCTTCTTCATCACAGCACAGCAGCTAATGATATCTGAGGGAGCCCTTCTGCGCAACACACCTCCACTCAGCAATGCGCATGATCATTACAGTGGTGTATGCAACACTAGTAGAGCATCCTCTCTGCCTTATCGTTAATATCATATTATGAGACTTCTGTCATGTTTTTCTACTCATTGATTGAATATTGCAGTGAGCCAGCTTTCCAGTCCATATAATACTAGTTTAAGGAGTGATTAAGAACACACCTACCATGTGTACTTTATTAAACCTGTTGTTACCAGCACGCACACTCTAGCCTATTTTACACATGCACTGTAACCTTGAACTTATACATTACCCGGAAGAGCTGTATGTGACAACCCAAATGTCCAAATCAGTTGGACCGGACATTAAACAGACTATACTCTGGCAACTACCTAGTACAAAGTCTGTGTAACATCTGATTGAGTCAATGTGTGAATAATAATAATAATAATGTAATTGAGTGTGAGCGGGCATGTTGATGACTTTTCTGTCATGCGGCTGGCACAAAACAGGTTGAATGCAAACATCCCAGGGTGAAGAAAAAGTGTAATTTCCTCAAAGATACCAACAAAAATGTCTAACTAGAGTGAAGAAGAGATTCAGGAACTTCTGTTGGTAAGGGACGATGCCGAAATCTTCGGCCAAATTCAAGGTACGGCAAGAGACTTTGTTGTTCATGACCTAATAACAAACCGGCTGCGTGACATTGTCCAGATTTCGGCTTTAGTAACACATATCAGACAAACATTGCCCAAGGTAGCAGTGCATAAAATAATTATATATATTTTTTGGTGATCAAATATTTTTGTTTTATTTATATTTAAACAATTCAACAATATACTGGGACATAGGAATGCGTCCCAGGACCAAAGAGAAGATAAAAAATAAAAACATTACATACAGAGAGGAAAGACGGGGTGGGGGGAGACCTAACAACAACACAACAGAGCTTGCAGCTCACCAGCAAGCCACACACAAACACACACAAACAAACAAAACAAAAGACATTGACAAAGAGACGGACACAAGACACACAGGACCAAACACATGCACAGACAGCAGAAAGGGGACAGAAACAAAAGTCTACAACATGCACTTCAAGGACTCAGCCATGCTGAGCCACGAATCCAAAGTCCTCTGTGGCGCTCCATTTATACGAGCTGTAGAGAGCTCCATCTACAGTGAGGAAAATAAGTATTTGAACACCCTGCTATTTTGCAAGTTCTCCCACTTAGAAATCATGGAGGGGTCTGAAATTGTCATCGTAGGTGTATGTCCACTGTGAGAGACATAATCAAAAAAAATAATCCAGAAATCACAATGTATGATTTTTTAACTATTTATTTGTATGATACAGCTGCAAATAAGTATTTGAACACCTGAGAAAATCTATGTTAAGATTTGGTACAGTAGCCTTTTATTGCAATTACAGAGGTCAAACGTTTCCTGTAGTTTTTCATTTTGGCCCACTCCTCCACACAGATCTTCTCTAGATCAGTCAGGTTTCTGGGCTGTCGCTGAGAAAGACGACAGTTTGAGCTCCCTCCAAAGATTCTCTATTGGGTTTAGGTCTGGAGACTGGCTAGGCCACGCCAGAACCTTGAAATGCTTCTTACAGAGCCACTCCTTGGTTATCCTGGCTATGTGCTTCGGGTCATTGTCATGTTGGAAGACCCAGCCTCGACCCATCTTCAATGCTCTAACTGAGGGAAGGAGGTTGTTCCCCAAAATCTCGCAATACATGGCCCTGGCCATCCTCTCCTTAATACAGTGCAGTTTAGTGGGCAGAAGATGCATAAAGGACTGTTAATTACTTTCATGTGATGCATTTTCACAGGGGTGAGATATGTCCTATGAATGAAATTGTAGTGAATCTGCTGATGGTGTACGTGACACTTCAGGAATGTTAGACCATACATCATGCCAGTTCAAATTGATGCTCAGGTCTGGGCAATTGCGTTCTCAGACACCTCAATAGGGAGGCCAAAGCGGCCAGATATTGCCAAAAAACTCATCAAATGTTTGTTTTTATTTTTGTAAAGGTAAACATCAACAAACAATACACTGAGAAAGAGAACGCATCCCAGGGCCAGAAAGGAAAAAAAATAAAAATAAAAGACTGGAGGGAGGAAGACAAAAACAACAAACGCAGAAATAGACACACCCAAACACATACACAAGCACATATAAACAGACAGACACAAGACAAGGAACCAAACATGGCTACAGTCCGGACTTCACAACCTTTGGCAATGTCACCGATGTGTCCAGAGTCTTTCCTGGCTCTCCATTAATACACGCCGTGGAAAGCTCCATATACACTATACATTAGGGTGACCAGACGTCCCCGGTTTCCGGGGACAGTCCCCTATTTTGGTGACCTGTCCCCGGCTGGATCTGTCCCCGGAAATGTCCCCGGTTTTCACTGTGACTGACAGACCCAAAATTGGAATGAATGAAAGAAAACTCAGAGCTCAGAGATGTTTTAGAAAGCCGTATTTTACGATGCTAAAATCACTGATTAATTACATGGAGTCTGGTGGGTTTAGCGAACACAATTTTGCGGACTTTTATGTTTTAAAAAATGATCTTAATCTTTAACAGAAAGGTCAACCTCCTCAGAAATCCTTTCCATGATGTTATCAGACACTTAGAATATTAATCTGAGTCTGTCAGTAGCAAAACGAGCACTTTATGAACGTAAATACAAGCTGGCAGCTTGTATTTACGTTCATAAAGTTAATTATCTTATTAACTTACATTGTTGCTTCTCTGCTGCCGACTGCAGAGATCTCGTTTCATACTGCATCATAATCAAAGGAAAATCTTTCCTCAATAGTTTATATTGTATCCGATAATCAGCTCTAGGTCTAGTGTCCCCGTTTTAAGTTTTACAAAAATTAAAAACATGACGTGTTTTGGAGGTATATACGCTTCTGAGCTGAAAATGTCCCCGGATTTTGTCTGAGAAATCTGGTCACCTTACTATACATCCAAGTAGGAAATGGTCCATGTGTGGATAGACAGATTGTGAGGTGGTTTCCAATGGGTTGCAATCATTTTCTTTGCAGCTGTAAGTCCACATTTCTGAGTTCCAGCGAGTTGAAAGGCTGACAGATCATTCAAAATCAAAAAACTGACAGTAACAATGACCTTAAACAAGGTGGAAATTTTTAATTCAATACTAGACTAGAACCGATTAAAGGGAGAGCACTCCCAGATCATGTGTCAAGATATGTGCTTTTATCCCTCATTACACAAAACATGTAAAACACAGAACAAGAACATACAACACAGTGACATTTGAAGACTTGGGTTAAGGATCCGAGTGAATCACGATTCCAACAGGTTTAGTTGAGCATGGATAGCCGTTAGCTTCTCATCATTGTCAACGCCAACCTGTTGAATCTGAGACTGGATCTGAAAAAAATCGTGGCTTGAGGTAGCTTCTCGGTTTCTCCTTTGCCTTTGCTTGCCATTCCGCCATAAGTAACTAAATTAGGCATACAGTGGTAGAATACCGGAGCAGGAACCATATATTTTTACAAATATTTGCAAAGTTGGGCCGGGAGCTTCGCCTCAAGCTGCCATCTCCGTCCAGCCGATCACGTGACTCAAATCATTATTTTTATTTTTTGCAGGAGAGCAGGATACATAACTCATACTGGAGCCACACCGCTCACTGACCAGCAAACTACAGAGCTTGTGTACACAAAATATTTTTTTTTCTTCATTGGACTGCTGAGGGCAAAAACATACACTATTGTGACCACATCTTAGAAGCCAGTTTGCTTTTTGGGGATTTTGGGTAATAAATCAGGTTCCATTTGTTGAACATAACCAGTTGTACAATACATTGTTTAAGACTTCCATGCTAGCTATATATTTATTTGCGTGTTTAACGTTTTTTTAACTTGCCTGTGGGCACGGCCAAATTATGTTCAGGCTAACATTTGTGCTTGGCTTCTATGTGTTTCTTTTCTTTCACACTTTTACAACATAAAAACATGAGACCTTTTTACAGAGAGCATCGTTAGTCATCATAGCAATAAAATCACATGTGTAACTATAACATCAAGTGATAATCATAACATTATGTGTTGCTACAAGCCATATGAATGAGACAGGTATTGGTATTCGTAAAACTAAATATAATAATTTTTTTTGAAACCTTCCAATATGACCAGCAGAAAGACAAACTTGTAATTTTTTAAGGTCAGCACAAGTGAATAATAAAAGCCAGTTGGTAATGGCCATGATCTTTAATCCTTTACTGTATTGAAAAAGACACTAACCCACTAATCCTTTCTCTGTGAACCTTTCCTAGACAGTTTTTAAACTTGTCATTAGAGATGTAATAACAAATTGAAGAAAGCATATGCTGTCTCTAACCACATTTCACCAAACTAAATGAACTGTCATGCAATGTAAAACTTCACGCTATTATGTTTTTTTGTTTATTTCCCCTGCTTATGTACTTCCCACCTTTTCATATTTCACAGGCAGTCTAAATGAGCTGTAGCCTGTTCTCAGCAGAACACATCAGCTTTAATAGACCATGAAAAGGTCAATTATGTGTCATTCTGTGAATTGTTGTGACCATTTATAATCAGCCTTGTGTCAGAGACACTTAAATCGCCTTACACAAAGAATCCTTTTGTCATTACCAGTACATGCTTTTTGGTTCCCAGCAGCCTTATTCTTCAAACGTATAGGTTTTGCTTTACCAAAAAATTGTTGCTAAAAACAAAACTAATATTTCAACTTGTTTGTAGTACTCCTTATTGAAACACTGACTTCTACTGGCTGTCTTTGCATTAATATTTAAGTTGAAGCATTTATTTGACATTGGTATTCATTTTTCAAAGGTTGTGATTGGTAGAGGGTAGACTGTAGTGAATAATTTATCAGTTTAAAAAGGCCTTGTGTCCATTACCTTAACAACAAAGGGGTGTTTTTGCCACCAGCATTATAGTACACTGACACCATTTCTTCCATGCACACTTGCTTGTTATGGTCTCATGTCTCAGGTTGATACAGTACATGACCAACATGCCCTGACCAAAACCAAACACTGCAGCAGCAGTATTTTGTGATGCACCTTTGATTTGCTGGTAGACCTTTATTTGCTAATGCAATAGTAATAAAGTAGGACTACTGTATCACCAACAAACATGTATGAGCCCAGTGGCTTTACTCAAGTAAAAGTACTAATACCACACTATAAAAATCCTGCATTGAAAATACAACTTACGTAAAAGTATGTAAGTATCATCAGGAAAATGTATTTAAAGGAATAAAAGTAAAAGTACTTACTGCAGAAAAATCTTCACGTTAGAAACTGGAAACAATCAAAACAGTTCTGTCAATCAACTAAGTGTTTAATCTGCTAATTATTTCAACTGCACTTGTAGACCTTATTGTGTTAGGTAGTTTAATGTATAATAAAACGTATTTTATAAACTACATGTGTTTTATTTGCAAAACTCTTAATTTGTAAAGTAACTAGTAACTGTTTTAGATTAATGTAGTGGAGTAAAATGTACAATATTTCTCTCTGAAATGTAGTGGACTAAAAGTAGAAAGTGGCATGAAAAGAAAAGACTCAAGTAAGGTACAATTACCTTAAATTTGTACTTAAGTACATTACTTGAGTATATGTACTTAGTTACCTTCCACCACTGTATAAGCCTCACAATTTAATTCATCTCAAATCATAATGTTTTATTTATTTTTGGCGGTATTTGTGGTTGCACTGTTGACTTTTCTGTTAATAGCTGTGACTTAAAACCTTAAAACAAAACCTCAAGCTCCTAAAGTTCCTTTCACCAGCCCTTGCTGGGCTAATGAAATATGCATCTTAGATAATGTTGTCCGTATGCAATAAAAGAGAGATGGCATATGTTGGTAATCTGATTCTCCACTTCTGGGAATCAGACATCTCCCTGCCACACAATACCCTGACCCCCCATAACCTCATACTAAAGCAGGGCAGCCAGGTCAAGAGGATTTGCTGTTACAACCGTGTCAGCTGGCCTCAAAAACATCAGGGCACAGAGGTGACAATCACATGAACAAGCGCACATGTGTGCACTTGTGTCAGTCATACCATTAACCCTGAATTGGTACCTTTTAGGTCAACAACATATTGATTCACTCCTTCTTAGATGTCAGATACAAGAAGAGATTGAGCGGAAACTTCACTCACATTTGTTACAGTTGGTTGACAACATAGCTTGGACAGGTGAGGACAACTGAGGACAGCCATTTAGCTGAATAGACCTTTCAAATAGAGGAGATGCCCCAGGGAGCACTTCATTACATTCATGTATTCTTCTATTGGGCATTGATAGAATGTTTGCCGACTTAAATACTTCTGCTTTCACTTAAAGTATCATGTTCTGCCTGATCAGCTTTGTCTGTTCAGCAGTGTTGCTGCTGAACAGCAATAATGATACACTGAATTGGAAATAACAATGTCATTGTCCTCGTTTTTGTGTTGTTTATGGAACCTTTGAATATAAAGCTGCTATAATTGATATTCTTATATGAAATGACTGTGCAAGTAAACGGGGTCACTCGTAGTGATAAACCCACAGTCCCTCATTGACTTTTTTGTTTCGATAATTGTTTTGGTTTTATGACCTACAACTTTATTGTCATTGGCGTTGTTTCCAACTGTAGGAGACGGTAGGAGGTTAAAGCTTTTATAAACCCACGGTATGCTAATTATTCAGCATCCAATGGTGACTAGCAGGGAAACATAGTGGAGTATTTAGCAGCTAAAAAGTTGGATATTTTTCTCGGGAGTTGATAGAAACTAGAACAAGCAAATTAATATTGGATTTACATCTGCTGGGTGGCCACAAACGCAACTCCACATGAATTATATTGTTGCTCTGTAACTGCTGAATGAGCAAATAAGCAACTATTTGACATTCTGTTTGACATAGTTTGTCAACTTTAATGTCAATGTTTTGTTTACAACTTGTTTCCACTGCCCCAAAGTGGCCACAAAATCAGTGAATGCAGGGTTAATGACTCTTACAGGAGTCCTTCCAGATCCCTGTCTGAGTTCACTTGCTGTCAGTCTGAGTCCTCAAGGAGTCTTTATCTTTGATTATAACTTGATACACTACTTAAATCAGTGTGTGAAAATAACTAACCATACTGCTATCTATAATCCTAGACTCTCCCTTATTGCACCATGAACGTGAATGAAATCACTGCACTAGCTTAAGGGAGTTATCATTATGTCATTAAATTCAGTTATATAATTTCAGTAAGGGTGCCCATTGCCCTTCTCACCAACTTGTGACAATGCCGATAATCCACCCAACAAATTGTTTATTGACATGCTTTTATGTGCACAATATTGCAGTAGTTTTTCAAGGCAGTGAAAGTTCAGAAGATGATTCAATAAAATATGCGAGAACTGAAATCCAGTGAGATTTCCAGTTTACCCGGTAAACGTTCTTCACTTGTCAATAGTGATCATTGAGCGCAGAAAATATGAACAGCTCAACATGTCCTGTATGACTGTCAGTTAGGCTTTTTTATTACATATGCACCAGGTGAACTGTAGTTTAAACCATGGCAGCAACATCACGCGTCAATGCATTCATTCTGAAGCTTTGATTGATTAATTACTTTGCCATGTGTCTTTAGGTTTATATGTTGCATGGGGCCATGAAGAATTGACTATGTAACGCAATACACCTTTACGATATATTTAACCTCGCTAATCAATTGTGTTAAGGAGGTCTTCATCAGTAGCTACAGGGAGCATGTAAAGCCTTTCATCCACCTGCTTTTCATCTCAAATGGTAACAGGTAATTATCCAATTGCAAACAATCAACTTCGTTTAACGTTTTATTTAGGACGTGCAAGTGTTACTGAAGATGAATCATCATTGATTAGAGACCCTGTGATTTGAATCTGTCCCTTCTCCAGATTAGTTAGCCATTGATCTGTGACAGCAATTTCACGCCTGCTATCAACCAATCGACCCGGACATAATATGTAGCCTCTGCCGGGCTTTTTCACGACCTGCTCATTCATCAGAGTGCTACCTGCAGTAGTATTTGCACTTTCTGTGGCCATGCAGGATGAGAAAATTTCATGCATCTTCCCTTGCATAAGAAATTTGTTGTTTGTTTTACAGTGACTTATCTTTAAAGATCGAGCAGATAACATTCCTGCCATTTTCATTTTCCTGTAGCTGAGACTCAGCCTGAGAGCAGAAATTAGCCCCTGATCTGGCGTTATATGTGGAACCAACTTCTAGACTTAGTCCTGATTGATTAAAAAGTCTGCTGATTTTAAAATTGTCTGTCAAGTGAGAAATGCTCCAACTGGGTTGAAATATGTAATTTTAGATGCTGTAAAGATTTACCTTAGTTGTGATAAAATATCTTTGCTTGTCTTTCTAATGTACATATTATTATGCAGTAAAAAAAACAACAGTTCACAAGCCTGCTAAATTACTGTCCTCATGTCCACTTTTTTCAGTGAGTCAAATACTATAAATCTGGTATCCTGCTTGTTGCCAGCTGTTTTTTGTCAAAACCTTTTAAGCCAATCAGAGCTTTGTAGATGGGATTAAGAATAAATAAATGAAAATTGCCAAGGAAATGCCAACTTTAACACATTGTAAGTCAACAGAAAAATCAACTCTTAAATGTACATACAGTATATCTTTGATCGTTAATTGGTACTAGCAACCTTATACATCACCTGCTTTAGATCAGTTAGAGCAAAACTACTCACCAAATCAAAACAGCACCCCAACATCCCTTTTCTTGCCTAGACCTAACCAACCAAAACAACGAAGGCAACAAACACTAGCCAATCAGAGGCAGTGCTTCGCCGAATACCGATAAGAAAACAAGGTTCCCTTCACTGCGTGGTAGCAGCTAGTCGTGGACTGTTTCTGACTCACTTAATTAACGAATAACCACGCTTAAAATGTAAAGGTGAGGTTGAAAGTATATTCTCCAAAGTAGAGGCATGCAAATGCTTCATAACTAACTAGCAGCAGCTTAGCGGATGACACAAGGTTTAGCAGAGCATGACCACAGCCCACAGTCAAGTTAAAAGATCAGTTAAGGTTTAGAAGTGTTAGGCAGAAGACAATAGGGATAAGAATGTTGGTTTAGCTAGCAGGTTAATTTGGTTTAACTTTGTTTCTGCTCTAAACACTAAGACTTATTAAGTCACTTACACTAATACTTTTAGTATAGAAGTGGGACATGAAACATACTGGAATTGGAATTCTGTTTTCTAGTTAATTCCCACAGTTTCCATAAACTTATTTCTCCCTGTCTTTAGATAAAATGTCCTGTAGGTCTGCTTGTAGCATCTACTAAAGCTTTGAAAGCACTAATGTCGGATGTAATTTCTACGTGCTTCAAAGTAATGTATTATTGCACATCATGGACACAACACACTTGCAAGATAGTCCAGCAACAAATAAATAAGTTGATAAATAAAATAAACTTTCCTAAAAATGAATTACATGTCTGTCTGTCCACTTCCACCCTCTTAATCTGCCATTTGTTGCATATTTCTTTTAATGAGGTAGTATTAAAATGTGGCCTTGGCCAACACATTGGTTTGTAGTGATCTGATTTGAGTCATGGCCAAGTTTGTTTTTCCCTCAACATGCTTACGATTTATCTTTTTAATGAATTTTTATTTCTATTGCAAGTCTTTCTCATATCTGATATATCTTATCTTGGTGTGATGTAGAACATAACCTACCTCTTTGAGGAGCTCATATTGTTTTGGTAAGTGCATTTAACAAACAAACAAACTCTCAACAGCTATACTGATCACAGCAGTACTGTTGGTACAGTGGTATTAGTTTTTCTTTATTGTTGGGTGGGGGGGAATACAAAGAAATAATTCATAGAGAAGAGTTGTTGCTGAAAAAAGTACCATTCCCCCCTAATCTTTTGAGTACAATTTCTATTAACTTAATGTGAGATTAATTGGCCCAAACTATGAGTTACATAAAACACATACAGTCTTGTCTTTACAGTTGTCTTTACAGTGCATGGCTTTATGTAATCTTTGTGGTTTGTCTAGTTTATGTGGCAGTGTAAAGACTGTGGTGGGGAAGTGTCTAGGTGATCAGAAATTCTTAAAAATTACAGACTACAACATACTCATTTTGGGCATGGCCATCATATTAAGTGTATATACTCTGATTGTTCATGTGCATTCAAGACTTGGAATTCACTTTTGTGAAGGAATCACGCCAATACCTTAAAGCAATCTGAAATATTTACAGAGGTGGGTAGAGTAGCCAAAAGTTTTACTCAAGTAAAGGTACTGTTACTTTAGAATAATTTGACTCAAGTAAAAGTAAAAGCAGTCATCCAAATAATTACTTGAGTAAGAGTAAAAAAGTGCTTGATGAAAAAACTACTCAAGTAGTGAGTAACTGTTGAGTAACGTCTGATTTATTTCTTAACACAAGCATCCGACAAAAATACAAAATAATCATCTTTAGGCAAATTATAGTTCATCCAATCAATAAAATAAATTAAAATTAATTTATTAATTACAAAATAGCTTAAGTGAGAGACTTGTCACATCAAATTTGGATTGATACTGCATGTGTAAAACATACTGTATGTAACCTAAAAGACAAACATCCACCTATCCACAGCAAAAAGTAAAACTACCGCTACGTTTCCTCAGGTTAGATGTTGAGTTTTGTCCTCCTGGTCTGCGTTGCCTTGTCGACGGTTGATTCTGACATCTTTGATTTGCTACGACTGTAAAGCTAACTTGTCCCGCAGCTGAGATCGAGCATGGTCACGTGACTGCACAACGGCGTTTGATTGGTGAAACACAGTCACGTGAAGGCTCTCTCTCTGCCTGTCAAAATAAAACATTAAAATGAGACGTACGCTGGGGTAAAAACAATGACGCGTAGAATACCAAAGAGGTAAAAAGAAAAGTAACAAGCTCATTGTAGCCTGTTGTAGCAGAGTAAGAGTACAGTTTCTTCTTCACTAATCTACTCAAGTACAAGTAAAAGTATAGTGATTTAAAACTACTCCTAGAAGTACAATTTTTTCAAAAACGTACTCAAGTAAATGTAACAGAGTAAATGCAACTCGTTACTACCCACCTCTGCATATTTACTGCATTTTCCTGTCATTTATGTGGCTGTAGTGAATTAGGAACAGAACATGATTATTTTGTGTACATAAGCCATCATCTGAAAAACAATGAGACAATCATTTGTATGTTTAAAGGCTGTGGATACAAAGCCAATGTACAGTATACAGCACCTTCCAGTCACACAAAAGTCGGAAGCACAGCTTACATTTGTTGGTAGATTTTAAGGATGGTGTAGTTCAAGGACCTGGAGAACATGATGTTTCAAACAGTGAAGAATTCTGTGATGAAAGTCAGTCTGATGACATTGATTTAGATAAATCAAGGGATTAACTAGAGATAATAGAACAAAAATTTGCAGTGTTATTAAAGCTGTAAAATATTTCCCACGTGCCAAGTGCTGCAATTGATAAATTGCTGGAAGAATTTCAATATTTGTTGAGCACAGCATCTTTGTGTAGTGCAAGAAATGTGATACATGACACACTTAATAGTTACAAACTGCAAGTTGACCAGTCAATCATTGAAGACCTCCCATCTGCTCTATGTATGTATGTCTAATACTGTGTATAAATCAATTGTCAATTTGTCTTCTTTACAATAACAATTAAATTGCAGAATGGCAAAGTTTCTGAAGTTGAGTTATTGTGGACGACGATGACTCTAGAAGACTTGATCTCCGTGGAAATAAGCACTTCAACGAAACTGGCACTCAACTGAAGATTACTCCGGGGTAGAAGTCTGACATTTTACAGAAGCTAGCCGAGGAGATCTTCCAGTATACAGCATATCCACTAAATTACCAAATGGATGAGGTAGCAATGGCCCTCATCAAAAAATGTCCCTGTTTGAAGGAACCATTTGCCACTATGGCTGGATGATGAGCCTAAAATATAAAATGGCTAACTACAGGACGAAGATGTCCAACATTGGCTGTCTGTTACGGCCCCTGTGTAACTCTTCTGTGCTTTCCTAATTAGGTTAATCGTGGACACCTGAGGGCCCCAGTGTGTGCCGATTATAAAACCTGAGAGGAGTCTTGTCTGGGAATCCCTGTCAGCTGGAGGCGTCCCCCAACCAGAATGTGATGGCCGGCGTTTTTTTGTTTTGTGTCTTATATCTTATTTTTAGTTTATGTTAATAAATTACTTTTGTAATACTGTGACACCTGGTGCGTCTCCATATTTGTCACGGTCCAAGAGCCAGGTCGTGACATGTCCAAAAGTGACTGTAAATGCTTTAAAAAACAAATGTAGTGACGAAAGCCTCCCAGCCAAAAATGTAAAGAAGCCTAAAAAAATGCTGAAGTCAACTTTTGTCCTTCACACCCTGCTGGCGAATCGAATGAAAGTTTACAAAATGTCAGACTTGAACTGTTGAACGATGTCAAACAACGAAACGGTACACTGTGTATAAAACAGAAGATGTCCCGAAACATTCTCCTACAAAAGAAAAGAGGTAGTACAGGAAAATCCAGCTGCCGGAGAGTTTAAAGCCAGCTGGCCTGCACTTTTTTATAATAATGAGGTAAGTGCATGCTTGCCTTTTTTCCCCAGTGTGCTTGTTCGCATTATACAATCTTTGTTTGTAATTACTGAAACCTAAAAAAATTGTAGTAATCCACTTGACTAATTATTGTCTTGAAAAATAAGGTCAAAAGTATTCTTTAATCCTACAGTAGCTACAAAATATTACACCAATGGCTGAACACAGTGCTCTTTGTCTTCTGTTATTTTTATCTTGTGTATAACAGATAAATGCTGAATTCCAGTGCATAACAGCAATCCCACTTGAAACAACCTTCATGGCGCAGTTGGACAGCCATTTACCCCAGCTGACATCTGTTTTCCAGAAGAAGGGAGGTGTTTCTGGCCAGAAACTATCCATACATCGGGCGATCTTGCTAGAGGTAAACATGTATACATTGTAGTAGAAAATGTATACACTGTGAAGCAACTTCATAAAATGTGCCTATTTTGTACCATATGGAGCTTCAAGAGCAGCCTTGATTATTTGTAAGGGGCAAGGTTCCTAAGTCCTGGCTCAAGAATAAAGGTGACCAGACTGCTGTCTGTCTCAGACCTTCCATGTATTCACATGGATGGGCAGGGAGGTGCTCTCCCTGTAGGTGCTTTTTGGCTTTCCACATAGGCACTTGTCTGATTTTGTCTTAATTCTGCTTCACCCATATAAATCACTTTGTAACTGTTTTGAAAAGTTCTGTATAAATAAATAGAGACACATTTCAAAGGACTGGTGATGCCTTAATGAGGCAATAGTGGCATACAGGTTAGAGAAGCAGGTTTGTGACTGGAAAGTCAATATCTAGGTGGGGAAAGTGAACGAGTATCACCTGCCTTGAGCAAGACACTTAATCCTCAATAGTGCAGATCCGACTGGTTGTACTAGCAGCTTCTTGGTGTTAACTGTGAAGAAGAGAGCATTGCTCTTAGTGAAACTTCACTGAATAAGTAGAAGTTACAATAGTAACTGTTTGAACCAACTTGAATCAACTGTTCTGGAGCTGAGAACTCAGTTTCCCATCTCAGGGTAAATCAACTCAGAGTTCAGGGTTATACTCAGTTTGTTAAACCCCTTTCCTTTAACGGGCCCCAGATCTGGAAGCTTAGAAAAGTAGTGTCAATTTTGCAAAAGATACATCAAGGGAAAACTCATTGCTCCACAAAACCATGTTTTTTACATAAAAGCACAGATAATTGCCAGGGAGATTTGATACATAAATGTATAATGCTCAATTTCTGTGTAAAGCTAGAGTCTGCTATTTTCAAACGCAGCTGGACATGCATCACCAGAGAAAAAACTGGTACTCTCAAAACACCCTTCATGAATTTATTATTTAAACGAATGCATTTTTTCTTCCAATTTCCATTTTCATTATCGAGCAAAGGAAATGCTGTCCTGCGTAACACCTCATTTTTACACTCAATATTCCTCAGCCTACTTTCCACTGACAATGAGTGGAATTGTGTTACTTGGTGGCTGGTCTCTGAATATGGAAGGGTGAAGATATTTAAAGTTCCCATGTGTCGAGTGTCTACCTCAGTATGCCAGGTGCTGAAACCGTTTGATAGTAAACTGTTTTATTCCTTGTGTGGGGAGCTGTCTCTACCATCAAACATCGCCCTTGTAGCATGATGTTGCTGCCTTTATTTCAATCAGGAGAGACTTGTTTGCAGATATGCAAAGGTTTATTGTACATAATTATAATCACATGTACAGTCTTTGGAGCTTTAGACTCCATCGTTAATAATTTGAATTTGAAGGAAGCCAAGACAATCCCCCCCCCCGATGGGTGATGTTGACTGGAGGTGGACGGGGAGGTGGAGGGTTGCACGCTTTGCCTGAAATGACAGCTGACAGCAGCAGGGAGAGAAACTTAAAAGCAAGAGTGTGACGCTGTGATTGGCCCTTGGAATTTGTGACTGATATTGAATGCCTCCAACAGCTGATTTGATTTAGGAAGAGAGCCGTGATTAAGTGTTAGGTCTTCATGAAAGAATTTACGCTGAGCCACAATAGAAGAGTGATGAGCTGTTTAATTTGTGGCTTACAAACTGTCGACTGAATATCTGTGTTCATGCTCTGGTGATTCTTTGCTTAAACCTGTCTCACATTTCTTGGAATAGAGGCTTGTCCTAGTTAGTAACTTACTATATTCATAATAATAATAATAATAATAATGATGATGATAAGTAACAAGAAAGTACAACACAGAAAGATGCTAAGATGCGTTTAAAGTAATTTAGTCCTTACATATGTTTGTCTGTCATGGAGCACTGACAAGTTCATTTTTCAATTGTAACATATTCTGCTCACTGGGAATCTTGGTGACAGTTCTCTAATAACCTAATGTAAGGGATAATTATCCCAGATGTTTAAGATTAATGTATATAGACTGATATACTGTTAGTAAGTATTAATATCAGTATCAACCTCTGGTAGAGTGTGAGCCCCAGGAAAAGTGCAGATTGTTCACCATTGTCTACATTTTGAATGATTGGAACTTACACAAAACATACACATTAGGCATTATTTTGTAATCTACATAACTATTAATTTTATAATATTATATTATTTATTATATATTATTATTAATATTATTTGTAATCTACATAACTATAAGCTATTCCTCACAGTTCTCTTTAACTCCTTTCTAAGGCCCTTTCCTTAGAAAGGCGTTTTTTTCCCAATATCTTCTGATTGGAGATGCGTCGGTTGTCACAATCAAAGAGGCCACTAATATGCATATCCACAGCAAAAATCGCAGCAAGTTATTTAAGGTGTCTCAACTGTACACAGTCTACCCTACTGTACCTGACAACATTTGTTGTTGGGATAAGGTTATAGATTAATGAAATTATATTCATACTTTCACACTGGTAAAGATTTGTGAAGCATATTGTGTCAAAATATTAGTTTTATATTATATTTTAAATTATTATTATTAGTTTTATCGCATATATTGGTGTGTTACCGCCCCTGTGGAGACTGAACAGTATTATTGTTTAAAAGTTATCATGTGAATATTTTGAAACCTTGAGAAATGAAGAAGAACACTGTGACCGAGGAGAGCCGGACACTCCTGTGTCTGGCCAGTAGGGTAGGATAAGATTCATTTGCAGCTGTGACTGTGTGAAAGAGCTATTGTTTCTTTATTAAAACTTCAGTGAAATGTGTTTTCCTCGTTTAGCACCACCAGTTTCTCTTTAACCAATAGTATAACAGATAATATGATGTACTAACCCACTTTTATGTAAAACAATGATGTTTTAGCCCACATTTAAGTTAAACAAATATATACTACACCCATTATGTAAATCAATTTTCTGTGTACACCCACTTAATAAAACGGCCGCGTAGGGGAAGAGAATGCGGAAAAAGACTGCTGAATACTTTTTCGGCACTTTTCCCCTTTGCAAAGTCACTAAAGGCAATTCCGTGTCCGTGTGTTATTTTACCACTCAAGTCTTTGAACCTAACAGCCACCTGTTGATCAGTGGGATAGTGTGCCACCATTAGCAAAACTGTGCATTGCATAATCAAACATTATTTCGTACCTTCAATTGTCCATAATAGTACTTAATAAGACATACCAACATAACATCATGAACATACAGTATCTAGCCTATATAAAGATAAAATGATGCATTTGCTTTTCTTGAGGTCCTGCCATTTTTTTTCCCTAAATAACGACAGCGTCATAGCATCATATAATAGCGGCAACTTTGGACAAAAGCGGTAGTGTTTTTACTACACCTGCTATTGTAAAGGTATTTTCTTTACATTGCTTTATTACCCACTGTAGATTACTGAGTTAGCGTTACTGGGAGGTCATAGTTGCGATGAATATTTTGCTTTGACAGAAAATCTTTCATTTACATTTACGTAATTTAGTATTTAGGCTACTGGCGTAAAACCACATTGTGCACTGTTGTCAAAGTTGTTTTATGAATGTAATAAACTTATTACATACCTGAGGGACAATTCGGGGTGGGTTTTGAATTATTTACAATCCCGTAATTGTCTCTATTTGTTGAAAGTCTAACTGAGTGAGGCTTTGGTTGGGCCCGTCATCTGTCTCTCCCGTTTAGTTTTCAGTTGTTTAGTTGTTCGTTAAATTTCCTTCTTTTCCGTGATGGCCCAGTATCAGCCATAACTACAGCAGATAACGTCTCAAATTAAAATACAATTAGGCCTATATAAAGATATCTCTTGCTACCCTTTACCGATACTCACTAACACAGGCTTTTACGGTGTTATGCCAAAATCTGTGACCCTCCAGAATGTGTTCTCTGTAGCAACATCTACCTGCCGTAAATCATTTTGTGACTTTTTGAGAAAAATTAGACCCGGGCAAAGGCATTGTTAAAAAATATTTAAAAAATAGCGTTCTTTTCACTGTAAGATGTGTTTGCTGTTACAAGTCCTTTTTGATTGTCAGATGAAATATTACACAGTTTCAAAAACATTTAAAAGTATACTATAGTCACTTTAAGTCAAGTATAATCAGCTACGGCTATCAATAAAACCTACATTGTTGTCCAGTTGAGGATTTAACAAACTGCTGGTAAATCCTATATAACACGGTGTAAAAATGTTGACTGTCTGACTGAGGAGTCCTGATACTGCTGACATCCATGCACTTAAAGTGTTCGAGCTAATTTAAGCTTCACAGACTGATGTGATAAGGTGCTTCACAGCCCTGGGGTTCTGATTCAATGTTGTCAAGTTGATACGCCTAGAGCAATGATCTGATGAGGGAGATTCTGACAATTATTTACTGTCTGCCAGCTGCTGTCTGTCATTTACACGTGACAACTACAAAGCTAGCTGATAGATACTTGTCTGCAAATGACATGTTCCAGTCATCTTAAATGTTTCTAATGATGCCAGGCCTCAGATCTTTGGTAGCTAATGAAATATTACCGCTGTAGTTATCGGAAATAAAGAAGACTAGTGTTTGCAGGTCATTCGTGTGTCCCCTTTTAAGTGACTATCTGAACAATTACTATCAAATACATCTACACCAAGCAAGTTGTTTAGTATGCTTTCCCTCATGGAAATACTCTATTTCAGTGTTGTTAATCAAAAACCCCAGAAATGAGCTTTGGCATCCTGCTTGCTTTGCATTAAATTAAACATCACCAAGCTCAGGAACTCATTTCATGGCACATTCCCTCCCACTTCCACTGGGTCAATATTGAACATTTCTCTGTACTGCCACTTTTAGCCCTCCTGCTTACTCACTAGTTATCATCCATACTTGACCTCTTACTTTGCTCAAAAGGCCCAAAGCACACTGCACATTGGCCTTCTTATATGGAAACATGGAAATATGGAAATATGTCTGTTTGTCTGTCTGTCTGTCTGTCTTTCAGTAATTTGTCTTAACAAAAATGGTGAGATGTGTAAAAAAGTGATGTTATTACTAAGATGTGTACAATTCAGAAATCTTATTCGATATTTCAATATTGATATTTAGGCTCAAGATTTGATTCAAAATCAATTTTCGATTCAAAAACGATTCTCAATTAAAAAACAATTCACCGTATGTAATTGTAATTACTTTTTCCATGTGATAGTACACACCATTACAAAATGGGAAAAAAAAATAAAATAAATATGAATTGATTTTTGAATCTGTAGAGCTTGAATCGCGATATGAATGTGAATCGATTTTTCTGCACACCCGTAGTTATTATTACTTTGTTGTATGTCACCAGAACTGCTGACTGATATTTGATGTCAATTTTCATGTCATGAATATGCATACACACATTGCACTGAATTACAAAAATGTGTATGGATTACATATCTATGTGTAGTGGGAACCGGATAGCGTGGAATGATAAAAGCACAGTCATCAACCCTGCTTTACGCCTGACTGGAGCAGTTTAGTCACTTTTAGCCCATTGTTTTTGTCATATATACAAATTCTTCTCATTCTGTTATGCCGGGTACATACCACAATTAAGCCTACTTTGGGCCTGATTCCCCCCTCCCGACAACGGTCATTGTTTGATGGTTTTAAAGATATCTTGGCAGAATTTCCTGTGGTGTGAGGTATGTTAAGAGTATTTTTTTACATCTACAGATCTGCATGTTGACTATTTACGGTCTGTTATCCTGTTGTGAGTGGGGAATGCTGGGGAATAGGGCAACAGGGCAACCTGGCTTTGCGCGAGACTGTTGCTTAACGACCAGGCCCCGACCAGGAAACCTTTGTTTCTAGCGGGTAACCTCCGTATTACCATCAATCTCCTGCAAAAGCCCAGCTTGGACAGCGCGGTCGCCACCGTTCGACATGTTTGTATACTTTAAAGCACAAGATTACTGGAGTCAGGACTTTGTGAATGGAATCTGATAATCCAGAAACACATCGCACGCTGAAGCGCTGCGGATAGCCATAAAGCCTAGATTTGGGCCTGATCGCCTGCTGGCTGGTCATACCAGACGAGCATTTCTCTGTGCCAGTGTTCCTTCTCCTCTTCACGCTACAGAACTCTCTTTTTCTATCCCTCCCCTATTGGTGAGTGGTTGTGTGTGTGTGTGTCTGTGTGTGTGTGTGTGTGTGTGTGTGTGTTACTCTGTATGTTTGTCCATCCGTCCGTCCATTGTTGTCTCTCTCCGTCTGCCTGATTACGTGTTTTGGTGTAGACACAGCTGAGAAGTGAAGACAGCCAGAGCCTACAGTAGGTGTTTAATGTTGAAATTTGTTTTATTTTGTAAAGTATCCCGCTGCACTGTGTCCTTTCTGTATTTGATTACCTGCTTGGCGTAACACATTCGCTAGCTGCTCGTGGAAGAAATAGAGGACACCCTGAAACGATCGCTGTCTAACAGACTGGATAACATGGGCGCCGAAATGACGGCCCTTCAGCATGTGTGGTGTGCTCTTCTGGTCAAATTGTTGTTCTCCACAAACAACAGGAACAAAATTACATTTTATCAATAATCTCGTTATGTGTGTGGGCTCTATTATTTAGCAACAAAGTGAATTTTTGTCAGGTGGCCAGAAACACTATATGATCATAAGGGCTAATGGTGCTCCATGTGTGCTGGATTTTTTGCCAACACGTCAGCCATATATGATGATAATATATCATTATGTGTCAATCTCAGCTTGTTGTTGAGTGCTTCCAAATGGGCAAGAAAATACGTTACTGCAGCTTTCAATGTGCCCCTAAAACACACTGAGCCCCTGATTATTACTAAAATACCCCAAACTTCACATGCCTTCAGGAGCAGAGACAGGGAAGCCATGAAGGCAACACAGCGGGAGGTGAAACACTGTGTGAGGGAAGCTAAGGACAGCTACAGGAGGAAGGTGGAGCAGAAGCTGAGGGAAAACAACATGAGGGATGTCTGGGAAGGTGTGAGGACCATCACAGGTCACAACACAAAGACCAGAACTACAGGGGGACAAAGGAGAGGGCCAAGGAGCTGAATAACTTTTTCAACAGGTTTAACCAGCCCTTGCCCCCCACCCCCACCCTCACCACAGCAATGTACCCTTCCCTCCACACACCTCCCCCTGACACCACCACACCCCAGTCTACACACCTCCCCCCCAACACTGCAATACCCCCCTCTACACACCTCCCCACCAACACCACAATACCCCCCTCCTCCTCCTCAATACAATCCCAGCCCCACATCACCACAGAACAGGTCAGAGAGCAGCTGAGGAGGCTCCGGCCCAGGAAAGCAGCAGGCCCGGATAAAGTGTGTCCGAGACTTCTGAAGACCTGCGCTGCAGAACTGGGGGAGCCGCTCCAACGGATCTTCAACCTTAGCCTGCAGCTAGGGAGAGTGCCCACCCTTTGGAAGACATCCTGCATCGTTCCGGTTCCCAAGAAGAATAGGCCCAGCAAGCTGAATGACTTCCGACCGGTGGCACTCTCTTCACACCTGATGAAGACGTTGGAGCGGCTCTTCCTCAGCCTCCTCAGACCTTAGGTACAGCACGCCCAGGACCGCCTGCAGTTTGCGTACCAGCCAGATGTTGGTGTGGAGAACGCCATCCTCTACCTGCTACACCGGGTCCACTCCCATCTGGATAAGGGGAACGGCACAGTGAGGGTCCTCTTCTTGGACTTCTCCAGTGCCTTCAATACCATCCGGCCCCCTATACTCCAGGACAAATTGATCAGGATGGGAGTAGACCCCTATCTGGTAGACTGGATCAGAGACTACCTCACCGACAGGCCACAGTACGTCAGGCTGAAGGACATCATGTCTGACACTGTGGTCAGCAGCACTGGAGCCCCCCAGGGCACGGTGCTGGCCCCTCTTCTCTTCACCCTGTACACCTCGGACTTCTGTTATAACTCAGAGCTGTGTCACATACAGAAGTACGCAGATGACACAGCCATCGTTTGGTGTATTAGGGGTGACAGAGAGGAGGAGTATCGGAGTCCGGTGGGGGACTTTGCTCTCTGGTGTTGCATTAACTGCCTACAGCTCAACACCTCTAAGACGAAGGAGCTGGTCGTTGACTTTGGGAGGTCCAGACCAAGAACACGACCGGTCCTGTTAGAGGGAGTTGAGGTGGAGGCAGTTGAATCATACAAATACCTCGGGCTGTGGCTGGACAGAAAACTGGACTGGACAACACACAGCAGCCACCTATACAGGAAGACACAGAGCCGGCTGTACTTCCTGAGGAGACTGCGCTCCTTTAACATCTGCAGCAAACTGCTGTGGATGTTTTACCAGTCTGTGGTCACCAGTGTCCTCTTCTACACTGTGGTGTGCTGGGGGGGCAGCATATCAAAGAAGGACACCCACAGGCTGGATAAACTGACCAGGCAGGCCGGCTCTGTGGTCGGCATGAAGCTGGACTCACTGGTGACGGTGGCAGAGAAGAGGACATTGGACAAACTGCTGGACATTACTGACAATGCCAGCCACCCCCTGCACACCGTCATCAGCCCCCAGAGGAGCCGGTTCAGTGGACGGCTGCTCCTTCCCAAGTGCCGGACCAACAGACTCAAGGACTCCTTTGTCCCTCATGCCATCAGACTATGCAACTCCTCACTAGGGGGGAGGAGGAAATAGGGCAGAGAGGACAATACATACATACATACATACATACATGCATACATGCATACATGCATACATGCATACATACATACATACATACAGTACACATACATACATGCACACCTGGACTTAAATTCACATCTGGTCACTTTATAATTTTAATTTTAACACTGGACTCAACACTGACACTTTAATAATAATAATATTTTTATACTTTTATACTGTCTTTTTTATCTATTTTTATTTCTTTTTTCTTGCTAAAACTGCTGCTGGAACTTTCAATTTCCTCGCGGGAGTCATCCCCAAAGGATTAATAAAGAGAAGTCTAAGTCTAATGTTTAAACTTACAGGGTCAAACCAGTAGACATGTTTCAAGGTAAGAGTTGTTTCCCCTGTTGATTTCAAGACTCCTGCTTATGAAATGTCAGTGCTTTGCAGAAGCACAGATCAGAACTCTGTGTGTAGGATTTTACTCTGTTCCAATGTGATAAACAACTGTATTCTTGGAGAGAAAGGCGCTCAGACTACCCCATTATTGTGACGCATATGCACTTTAATTGTTTGTACGTAGGTGTTGAAACACTGAGCCCTTAATGACCTCTCTCAATAAATGGTGCCAACCTCTGTCTCTGGAAGTTGTCACTTAATAAAAGCATGTTTTATGGGTCCATTAACAACCTTTGTTTTACTTACTTGAACTGTTCTCGGTCAGCTTGGCTAGACCCACAAAACATGCATGTGAGAATTAGTTTTTATTCACAGTAGATCTCTCACACAGGAAAAATACCCTCAGTAATGTTAATGAAGATAAGGAACACATTCAATTGTTAGTTAATAGGTTAGTCCATCGCGCGTCTGACAACAATTAATGAGTTAAATTGAATGAGCTCAGTCTTGCCTTCCATTGTGAAGATACACAGAGGATATTATAGAAAGGCTGTTTTCCATCACAGAGGGTCTCCTAAGCAGATGGAATTTTTAATTAACACAAAGTCACTGACTCTGTTAAAACACTAGGAAGCCTTATGAGAGCATTCACAAATCAGTCTGTTGTTGATACTCAATTATACAATGTATAGGTCAAATTATAAAAAATATTTTTTACATTTGTTCCATTAAAGGTTTGAAGTTTATAGCATTGTTAGGGTAAGGATTTTCTGATTGTTACATGTTACATTAATAGAGTGAAAGCATTTTAATCAGAGTTGAGGGTGTCACACTGACAGTTGTGGTGTGATTATCTACAAAGACAAAAGAAAAGATTTGATTAGCTGTTAATTTTGTCGGAGCAACACAAACTGAGGCAATGCCATTTTCACCCGAGTTGAAAATATTTCAACATGAATGACAAATTTGTGTGTTTTTTTTCATAATCAATCTACTTCATAGATCATAAACATGTACTTACAGGAAGTAAGTATTGGACGTATACACACACACACACACACATTAACCCACAAAGTCTACAAATTATCAAATAATACATTTGATGAGCAGCATAAAACCAGTCAAACATTGAATGTGTGTAGGTGTGTGGTGTATTCAGCAATAGCATACATGCTCAATAAACCATCAATGGGGCAATAAAGCTTGAAAATCCTTTGCTATTCATTTTTATGCGATAATACATGCAGTTTGAATGTAGGTTATCGTCTCCTTCTGCAACGGAGCGCTTCCTGGACGTGAGCCCGAGCCTCTCATTCACAGATGCTCGGCATGTGAGAGCTGAACAGAGGGCTCCCAACACAGAGCCAAACTGAGGGCAATTGCTCAGTGTGAACACTGTAAAGTAACTCATCAGCAAAACAGCAGTCTGCCACCCCAGGACAGCAACCTGGTGTGCTCAGGTCACACTTTTTAAGAAAATTTCAATGGAGTGTGCAATCTTAGAGGAGTCTGTAGAGCATAATCCTGTTCATCAGTTTGAGTATCCCTAGGAACAAACCAGATCTGCCCTTGGGAGAGTATGATGTCAGCTGGTAGCTAACTGTCGCTAAGTCTGAATTATCAACAAAATGTGTTAAATGCCAATTTGGGAGTGTAGTTTTTAGTCTAAAATTTGGTGTACTGAAATACACCATAACAAACATATTCAAAATTGCATCAGTTATGTCTATGATAGGGAGAATAAATATACAAAAAATCCATATATCGCCCAAATTCATTTATTTATTTCAAAATATCGTCCTTGTGCAACCCGCAGGAATATTTAAGAAACTCACACCAATTTTCAGGAAATGTATATGGAATATTAAATGTCCTTGAATCTGCTTATTTATCCTGTATCTTCCATTTGATACTGGGCGGCTGAAATGTCCAAATCTTACACAATTAAGAACATAATCTATTTTTCTTCTGGAGATGCACCGTCATGGATGGACATGGAGTCATGCTCCTTTAGGGTTCCATTGCATTTGTACCTGTTTTCAGCTAAGACAAAGTACTTACACACATACTGCTCACCTTATAATTCTTAATACAATTAATGTATGGTATGAGGTAAAAAAAAAAATAAAAAATATATATATATATATATATTGGTCACAATTCGGCCCAGTGTGGGGAAATGTTTAGTTTAAATCAGGCAAGCTGGATGCAGGATTCCAGATATGTCCAAAGAAAGGTAAGTAAGTAGAAAAGGTGTAAGTAAGGTAAAGTACTGTAGGTGACCTCTTTAAAGAAAGGATTCTAACAACCTTTGAAAGAATCTCTCTAATGTATGACATTCTTAGGAAACAATTTTGTCTTTATAAATATCTCCAAGTGAGAAACTTAATTTCTTCTATGCAAAATAAATAGTCGGGATTTCTGCAATCTCATCCTTAGAAGAAATTGCAATAAGAGAGGTTTGCTTTCATCGATATATATCGGGCTTGCATTTGGCTTTAAAGAAAAAACTCAATAACCACACGTGAGACATGGAGGGCGGACTTAAAAGAGGACATTTCAGAAAACATTTGGAAAATACCTGTAATGCATCTCAGAAACAAACAGCAAAATCTAATTTAAATCTACTCCAAAAACTCCACAACTCCCTTTAAATTAAATAAATCTAATAAATGCAAAATGAGGCTAAAGGAACATGTATGCACTGTGTCTGGGAGTGTGACAAAATTAAAACATTCTGGAGCTAGGTGATCAATAAAACCATGTTCCTCTTGTCTGTGAACATTTCACTTGACCCTAAGATGCTGCACCTGTATCCAACAAATCTGAATCTGAACCCCCAAGAATATAAATATATTGATTTTGCTATATTACAAGTCAAAAAAATTGTAAACCAGTTATGCCTCTCACCCCTATTTTTAGTGTATAAATCAAGTAGCTGAAACTGGCATTGTATCCAATTTCCAGCAAAGAGCAAGTCTACTGGCTCCAAAAACAAGTGTATGAGAAAATGACCTCTCACTCGTTTTAGTACCTCATTAAACATGTTTCTAACAAGTTTATGGCTTCAATCGCTAGTTTCAAGTATTCTTCAATACAGCATGATTTTAGTAAATTATGAACCCATTTATTTTAAAATAGATGACAAAGCAGGGTGCAGGATTATTTTAAGGGTGTGGCTACAAACTGACCTGTCAATGAGGATGGAGGCTTAGCAATGCGCATCCATGACACTGGGTCCGTTAAAAAAGTTTGGAATTTGTTTTTGTCCATGTTTTCATCATAAAATTTTAAACCTTTTTAATGCGTGTTTTCATTTTTATGTTGGCCTAAAAATGTCTTGTTCGGTACAACCAAAATTTGTGACTTTCCCTTAGTGTTTAGCTTAGCACAGTGCCATGGACACCATACACAATACTGGCTTAGTCGCATCATCCTCCCTCTATTTGCCTCCAAAATGCAGATGGCCAAAATGCAAACTCTTTTTTTCAAAACAGCAGTCCATAAACCAAGGGGTGATGTCACTGATGTACATTCATTCTTTTTTACATACTATGGTCTAAATGGAAGTCAGTTCCCATACCACGATTGTGCATATATTTTTTTCATACTGGGAGTTATGACTTTTTCTGCAAAACTTGTCAACAATTTTGGGTAATGGCCATAGACAGTTAAATTAAGGAACAAAGCAACGCCATTGATTTCCATGGAGAGCAGTGAAGTCTAGAAGCATTTTTCTGGGGAGAGCTCAGCGTTACTGCGCAGCCTCCATCTGAGCTTGATGACATAGATGTGACATGAGCAACCTGTCTGAAAGTCTTCTGGTAGCTGTGTCAAGAGAAATCTGATTCATTACGAATCTTGCAGAGAAGGAGAGTGTAGGTATATGTAAGGAGATGACATAAGCACATTCTAATTATAACTAAAATGCTAGTTAACATTAGTACAATTAGTAAACTTAAACAGCAAAGTCAAAACTGCCTGCGGGCTTCTCCTGACCGTACGATAATTTGTCTACTAGGTGACAGATGGTGTTAGTATTGTACTGTATATTGTACTGTATTGTTCTTGGGCTTAGATATTATGTCTAGTTTGGATGGGTTATTATTCGGTTTGATATAGATAGATGGAAATGAAGAAGATAGATAGAAGAGGAAGAAAGAAAAAGAAGAGAACAAATATGTAAAGATGTGTATGTATGCATCTGCGTCTATGTAAATGCATGTGTTTATATGAGTGTAGGTTGTTGGATATAAGGTGTATGTGTATGTAAACATGTATAAATAAGTGAAGCATCAAATTGTTTTGTTTAACTAAAGGATAAAAATAGAAAAGAGGGTAGGGCTAGAAACGCTTTTTTTAACTTCCTCCTCCTTTTTGATCTTCTTATTTGAGTCACTTACAACGTTGCATAGTTATGACCCAATCGTTATTGTTTGTCGTTATTTTTACAAAAATGCCTGCTACGGAGCTATAACGTGAGCTACAAGGTAATAAAACCTTTAATACAATGTCAACTTTCTTTAGAATTAAACAATGGACAAATATAGTCGTTAAACACTTCAGATGTAAAGTTATTTGCTGTCAAAATGATGCCAAAATGAATTGGAGTCAATGGAATGCTAACAGGTGATGGCTTGTTTTCTTTGGAAGATGGTAAGTCCCTTCGGGTGGTCTTTGGGCTTTTTCATTTTATAAACCTATAACGTGCACAAAAAAGATATATAACACAATAAAGGGGAAAAACCAAATAGAATAATATCAGCACTTTAAGGCTAACATATGCAAACCAAGGACATAACAAATAAGACACCCGTCACACATGTACATAATCTAGAAAAAGAGAGTGTTCTAGTTGACGCATAACACATGAAATATAGCATTAAAACAATTGGTGGCCAACACTCAGGGGGAGGCTGTCTCGTGGCGTAAGAACTACCAAATAATTTGCAAACTGAAAAACTTGAAATTGATGTAACTTGAACTCTGGGAAACTTTTTTCAGTCACAAAAGCAGCTTGCCAGCTTTTACCATGGGAGTGCACCCTATGGTGCTGTGATGAGAGGCTCACAGTGCTCACAGGGTCTCTGCTTCTTGCAGAGAGAACACATTTCTCACAGCTTGGCCGATATTGGACCACCAGATGGCATCTCTGCATCTCTCCTGACACTTGATTAAGATCCGATGCCTGTGGTCTATCCTCTCCACACCACAGCTCTCATGTTGAGTGGAATCAATATTTGATTTCCTCTTTTAAGTTGTCCACTTGAAAATTTTTTTCTAAAAGTAAAAAACAGCAATAAACAGCAACATGTATGCAAGTAAGGAAACTGAAAGGCACTTCTTTAGCTAAAGTATACAGCGGGTGTATCCTTTTTAAACAGGTGTGCCCAAAGTCAAAATTAACAACACAACACAAGGGCTTAGAACGAGACATTACTAGCAATTGACAAATGTCTCCATTTACCAAAATCTTTGAACTTTTTGAAAACACAACAGCAAAGAATGAATAGGTCTATTTTGTGAATTCTGATTTACTGTCAATGTAACAAAAGGAAAACTGTCTTCCAAAAATGGCAAAAGGGAGAGCAGTTATCCAAAAGTGTTTTGCATTGAAAAAATACCAAAACAGAAAGATACATTCCCATGTGTTGATCTGGAATACTAAAATAAAGACATATCTTGCAGTGGGGCTCGAAAGTTTGGGCACCCCAGGTAAAAATTAGTATTAATGTGCGTTTGCAGCTTTCTCTGTCTCCCGCAACTTCAATACAATAAACACAATTATTTACAAAAGATCCCCCAAAATCAGGCATCTTTGGCTGCACCAATCAACCAAAAAAAAAAAAATGCCTGGAAATCTTGGGCCACAGTCGCTGTTGCCTGATCAAATGGAATCTCCGTACAATGTGAAATAACGCTAGGGCAATCCTACACTTGTAAAACAACATAGTTACAACTATTGATATCAGAATTTTCTATATCCATATTGAATTGAAGAAATTGCAGTGTATTGATTAATCGTTTTTTTATCCAGCCCTAGTGACAAGCCATGTGACAAGTCATGCCACCAATTATAAAACACACTCTCTTGTACAAGCTTTCCACATATTGATTGGAGTGTTCTGCATGAATTCCCTGCTACTTGAAAACAAAGAAGATGACTGCTGCTGGCGAACAGCAATCCTTGTACCATATTTGTACGAGTATCTTTTGGTAAACTTTTAGTTAAGCACTGAAGTTATTCTTAAAAAAAGGAAGATGAGTTTTGCCGACCGGATACGGCAAAAGTTTAATCTATCAACCAGTTTTGCTCTGGTTGGTTGTAGTCCTATCCTAATACGTGCCGAGAGACTTTGAAAGACAGTTTATCCCACCCCTTGGATTGAGCCCTGCCAATAGTGAGTTCCCAGACCCAAACTCTTGATGTGGCTCCTGCCTGTCAGACTACAGAGGAGTAGCAGATTAGCGGGAAGGGTTACTGTATGTAAAAAAGGAAATCTTGTGTAAACCGACAACCAGAATGACCCGTATATGGGAAAGTATTGTTAAGTGATTCAATAAATAGAGATTGTATATAACACTGCCATGTATGTTTATTGGAACACAACCAAGACAACCCTAAATCTTTCTTTGCAGTGTTGGGTATGATTTTTGTCCGTGTGCCACATGTAGGTCCCTTCAAAAGGGGGAACTAAAGTTGAAATGTATTTTTAGAATTAGCATAAGTGGCAATTCATTCTAAACTCCAGCTGAATGTATTATCCACCAAAAAGTGCAAAGTTTGAGTTACATGTCAAGTACTGTGTGCCACTAAATATCTGTCTTCTACCGGCCTAAAGATTATGTCAACGTGCATAATGAAAGGCAAGGAAACACTCTGGTTCGCTCACCAAGTGCAAGTCTATAGCTTATAAAGATTTACGAAGAAAACCAACATGAACATAGGAGAACATGCAAACTCCAATTAGAAAGAATCAACCAAAGATTTAGATTTGAATTCAGAACCTATACTTGCTCTCTAGTGGCAATGTTCACCACCAAGTTTAATTGTTACTTCACTTAGGAGTCATCCTAATTCACCCTTCTTCTTATCCTTGTTCTTTCAACACCAAAACAACATAATGACATTATGATGGGAGCAAAAGAGAAATGGGGTAACAGCTGTTCATTTCCACTTTCCAATCAACACTTTTTACAGCATGACCACAATCGCTTCATAACCTTAACCACATGTTTATTATTGTAACCATGACAACTAAGCTTCCCTAACCTTATCGACAGTCATTTCACCTAGTGAGGACCCAAGTGCAGTGAGAGGCAGGAGACTGAAGAAGTATTTAAGGAGTTGTTTTCTCTTCGCAAAATGAAACACTCTAAGCTACTTATCTAAAACAATAGATCTGTGGCGCAGAAAACAACAAGCAGCAGTAAGATATACTGTACTTTTATCTAGTATTCACACATTAAAAGGGGATCAACAATTAGCAAATGGGGTGTATTTATATAAATATTTATTTTATAATATAGAATTAAAACTCCAGGAAAATCAAAAGGGTTGGAGGGGATGTACAGTATATTTGATAATTTATCAGGATCCTATTATTTATAGCATATACAATATGTCTTCTATCGTGTTTATATTAGATTATTAGTGTGTTTTGTTGCAAGAATGCTCATGCCGCAAAAAAAAAAAAAATCAGCACAATTGCTCCTAATCGGCGCCAAGGAAGCAGGCAGCATTTAAGCAGCCGGTGTAAACCCGGTGAAAGATAAAACTACTCAAATGACAAAAAAGAGTACACACATTATATAAAAAAGGAGAAATAATAGAACCATCTGAGAGAAGCATAAGGAAACAATGCCAGTGGGACTTAAGTTTCAGTTGTCAGAAGAAAGTAAAGTTTGTAGAGCAGTGACAGCAATGTCACTACATAAACTCATACTGAGTTTAGAAAGAGATGTATTTGTCACATACAAAAAAATAAAATATGTTGTGAACAGGTGTATTGATAAAGTATTAACTTTTACAAACAGGTAACCTAGTTGTTTCCATGCAGCCTCTCTAATCTGCTGTCCTCTGTATTTGCTCCATATGTGGACAGCACAGTATAGGTATTTGTGTGTGTAGAAGCTCAGCCACGACACAAAGCAGTAGAGACTGCAGCGTGACGATAAATACTGTTTTTAGCCTCAGGGAACGTTTAATACCTTAACGGGTTTCGGCACGTCCCTAATTAAAAGGCTCTTCCTTATTCATTGCATTTCAGGCATTTGTTTGCGATGAAATCATTAGTAGCCTACTAGATATTTTAATATATACATTTTGTATCTATTTTCTCATTATAGACACCACTGCTGAATATCCCTGTAACAATTTGTCCACAATTAAGTATATTGACCATACACGGTCTGGTTTTGACCTAGTATGTTTGCTGTTGACCTTTATCACCTGCACCCCCCCCCCACACACACACACACACACATTTTACCTGTTACTGTTCTATCAACGATTTAATAAAGACAAAATTGTCAGAAAATACAAATAAACGGTTGCTCTTAGGATTGAAAAATTACATTGTTCATGTGGAAAGAGATTATTGAAGATGTATGTGGAACTAAAACATACACATGGTTCATTAGTAGGATAAAGAGACAGGATTTCACTTATGCAACTTATTCAGAGTGTTCTGCTAATTTCTCACTTCGCTTCTCATATTGGGAGCAGATTACGTGTCATGTGGAGTCTCAAAAGGGTTCTTGCATTTAAATTTATGCTCAGCATGATTAGCAATAACCTTTTCAATAGCACCAGCACCAAAGTATTACACCAAATAAATGAGTTCTGGCCATCTCCAATGAACACAAGCATTTTGAGAAATATTTGAGGCAGATCAATCAGGTTCCTATTAGGCAGTAACCTGTTAATCTAGAAGATCACATTCAAATGATTTGAACTCTGCCGTGATGCTTCAAACTTGTTTGATGTCACACAATTAGAGGGAGATTGGCTTGGATGTTGCCTCAGGGTGCTGAGCAGAATCCACAGTTTAGCATGTCTCTTGAAAAAGCTTGAGGAAAGGCTTATTTAGGCACCATGACACAGAGAGTGGAGTAGGAGGAAGAGGATAAAGAAGCTAATCTTGTCAGCCTAAAGCCTGCTCCTCTTTCTGAATAATGCTGCAGTTTGGTATTCTTTGTCCTAGCATTTAAATGGAAATATTATGAGACTTAGTCCTGTTGAGGAAGGTTTCACAGCTGTCTCTGCCCTGAGAGAAAGCAGACAATTTGGCATTAAGGATTCTGCAAATGTGCAGCATGTGTTTATCTGTTCTAATGACCTTAAGAGTATGGATATTACCAGCATACTAATCACCTGTGTGTGTGCTGTGCTGTTGTTTTTCATTCAAATAGGTACTCAGGCACAACATACTTAAAAGAAGTTTTTTATTTATATTTGTATTATTTATTATTATTATTTATTCATCTGTTGAAATGAAAATACCATACGGTATACTGGAAATGTGCAAGGAAGTGCATGCCACAATGAGCTGAACCTCCTGCCATCATGAGAGAAAGGGTACAATTAGGTTGATTTGCAGCGATTAAAACATCATGTGAGTGCGTTCCAGCCACATCTTGCGTGTGACAGAAATATCCCACTTACACAATAAAAGACAATTAAAAAGCCTACGGACTGGTTTGCTGCCACTTTGTATATATTTAAACTAAAAGTCATTGGCTGTAGCTGCATTTAGACAACCGTTTTCAACACTTTGGGGGGTACTGCTTCAGCTTGTTCTTCACATTGATAGAACCTACTTGTTGACCCTCATATGTATTTATTTGTACCTCATACCTCATTAGTTGTGTAAATAAAATGCATTGGATTTCAAAACAGTAAATGCTGTTATTGTTACAGAAAATTCAGCAATTCAGAAACATTCACATTCCCTCTTTTTGTAAAATATATGTAGTTCAATATATTCTTTCTTTCCTCAGCATTTTGCTCCATGTTCTGATGTGACACTTTATTACAACAGCCACAAACAAAAAGTGGCCAACCACACAAACACAAACCATAGATCCATAAAAGAATCACTGTAAAAGCAGTACCAACAGAATATTTATTAACCTCAAAGGTGTGTGCCGTAGCTATTGATACATGGGTTCATTTTAAGACACTGCAACATACCCTTTTGGCAGGCATGTATTATTCATACATTTTAGTAGCACAATAAGCAGTTTGTAGATTTTCAGGCTGCCAATCATTGGAACTCTTTAAGTGGTCTGGCTGCTCATTGAGTGGGAGATGCAAGAGGGTGGGGTTCTCCATCACTCTTCTCCTCTTCCACTAAAAGGCTCTGACATATCTCCCTGGAGGTCTACAGCCAGTCTGGTGCTCTCTGTACACAGCTTAATGGCTGCTGTCACTGCACAACTCATCCATAATAGCCCATTCAGCAACAACCCAATTACCAGTTTTTTTGAGATAGTTCTGATATACATGTTCCATTGTTTTAGTATTACACAATGGGTGTCACTGTGTGTTCAAGGCACAAATTCAAAATAGTACACAGGATTTATAGCACCTTACATCTACATAGATAATTCAACATATACATTACCAACCTTGTCTTTCTTGACATTCTGGGTATATTTATTGGTTTTTACTAAATATTTTTTGATGGAAACGTAATGCCCCCTCAATTGCTGTCATCTCTCTATTGTCATCTTAGGGGCATACAATATATTTGTTATTTTACATTAGTAGTATATAAGTGTAATATCTTGGAGACAGGGTTGGCGGTAGTGGCTTCTCTGTAATTGTTGTTTTGTAGATGACCTCTTAACTGGAAAGAATTCCCAGGCTCTATGACCAAAAGAAGACACTCTAAGTCATCCAGTCGTCTGAATTCAGAGCAGTTTGCTGCCAAACCTCCTGTGTGCTGTACCCTCAAATAGCTGTCTGGGGGACTGCTCTGCACCGAATCAATATCCAGTTAATTTCAGGCCACACTCTGATGCTTCAGTAGTGGCTCATACATGCAGGCCTCCTCTCTCTGGAAAAAAAACTGTTGATGAGCAGAACACCTGCTGAAACTCTGCAATCAGATCAGGACCCTGGACAAACCTGACAATGCTTTGTACATCAACGGCCACGGTTAAGTCTGTGTTTTATTATTAGCTATTTCTTTGTTGAACAATTTGTAGTACTTTAGTATTTGACATGGCACATAGTGAAATACATTCAGTTTACAGCAAGTTTAAATCTTTTGGATCTGAAAGGTGTAATATTTTTTGTAGTAGAGTGTAATCCTGTGAAGTGTGATGTGAACTAAATGGAATGCAGACTGAAATCAAATCTTGATCTCATGTCTGAGAAGTCCTGTAGTTACCTTTTGTAAAGTAAAAACAAATATAGAATATGAAAACTTTTTAATAGCGCAGACCGAAAAGGCTCCAAGACCTACTTTATAAAGCCAACCTGTACTGTATGTTCTACATTCAACCCCTATAGTAAGTGCAACATCTTTCATTATTTTAATCAATATTTGTGTCTTTATACTAGGCCATTTCCAATGAATAGATTCAACTTCTTAAAAAGGACTCATCTGAAAGGAAGCACTCAAGCAATTAAGTTTCCATCACCATAATTAATCAGTGAAATCCATTATTTCTGTCATCACTGCAATTCCCAGTGACAACTTAATAATTACTTTCCATAATCTTGGGGAACATAGGTTGTTCTGAAGCTCTTAAATGCACTTTCTTTTCTTAAAGGGCATCTCAGCCCAACAACCCAATATCGAGGTCATGTAATGTTTTGAAATAGTGTTTATTTGAGTCTTCATCTTTAAAGTCGGAGCAGATAAAAGTGTAAATCCGCAAAATAGTGTGACAACAAACATCTTAAAATGTGGTTTAGGGGGCAGTCTCTAGCTCACCCAGTAAGAGCGTTTGCCCCATTTAAGTCCTGCAGCGACCCGGGTTCAAATCTGATCTATGGCCCTTTGCTGCGTGTCATCCCCCATCTCTCTCCCCCTTTCCTGTCTATCTACTGTCACTAATAAAGAGAAAAGCCCCCAAGAAAGAATAAAAATAAAAAAGGTTGTTTTCACAACTGAGCAGTTTGGTCTGTTTTAACCGAATAGATCCACCTTGAATGCGAGGAATTTCCATTTTAAACTAAACTTGTTGCTATCTTCTGTAGTTTTTACTGTGTACTTGTAGGCAATCTTCTTTACCACTTGTGGACTAAAGCCCGTATATGTGTATATATTGATTCTCGACTCCAAACTCTGTACCTTCGTTACCAACGCTACTGCAGAAAAACAAGTACTCTGTTCTCGTGACATCATTAGAGTTTGGTTCACTTCAGGTGAAAGGTGATCAGTATAGGAGCATTTACTAGCCCGCAATGTCAACATTGCACACAATTTACGGACCTATGTGTGATTTAAGGGATTTTTTTAAATTTTATTTTATTTAACCTTAATTTAACTAGGTAAGCCAAAGTAGAATAAATTCTCATTTGCAATGATGACCGGGATGATAACTTTCAAATCCATAACCTATTATGACATTGCTCGTCGTCTGTGTAACAACACATCATCTCTCTCTCTCTCTCTCCTTTACTCGCTGTTTGTCAGCTGCTCATATTGGTCGCCTTCTTCTAATATAGTAGAAAAGCTAAAATGCAGCAAGTTTGCAACTTTTTACCCCTGAATCGCATTAAGTCTATCAAAATATAAGCGTCAAAGAGACTAAATGATTAAGCACAATGTTAGAGTGAAATTGGAGAAAACAAATTATTAGTTTTAGATTATTAATAATAATAATTACACAGCATTCTATCATGATTCTTTCCTTGGAACAAAATTCCTCTCAGATTTATTTTTAATAATGATGTACAGATTGTGTTATGAGGCTCCAGTAGGGACACTTTAAGAGATGTCTTTTTATTTCTGAGTAAAATAAAGTTTTTATTCTAGTGATCGTAATGATAAATTTATAACTTTGTTATTGCATTATTTGAACCCCAAAAAGACAAAGTGTTTGTATAAAATCTCACAATAACAGATTTTGTTTGCAGATATTTGATATCATTCAACATTTGTCATCACTATCTTACAAGAAAAAACTGCAGCATCAGAGTGACTTTCTATTGGAAAAATATTTTTTTGATTGATAATCCTTGCACTAAATGCATGGTGCGACAGAGGCTAATGGGGTGAAGCGAGAAAAAAGCAGGATGGGGAGAAGGAGCAATAGAAATGATGAATCTAGCCCAGCTGTTTGCCAAGGCAGGAGGTTTCTGGAACTATTGCTGATATGAAGTCGGCTTGGATGTCATCCAGGAGAACGTTATTTATGACAACAGCAGGAATCACTTGCTCATCATCAGATGGAGAAGTGTCTTCACAAGGCAACAGCAGAATTAACTAAAGGCAAAGAGTTCAGGGATTTAGATGATTGAAGCCAACTCCATTAATTACACTTACATTTCCTAATACCAGCATCCACTTTAGCAGCGTGTGTCTCTGAGGGTGTGGTAGTGTGTGAATGTTTGTGTGCAGATAACAAATAATCTGTGCAGTTCTATTTTCAAAGTACAGTTCCTGTGTTTATCTTAATACAAACTCCATTAATTTTGTTTGTTTAATATGCTGACTTTGATGTATTGTTACATGCACTCAACTCCAACAAAAGAGATATTCCTCAGACAAATGTTTCATATTTAGAAAAACTATATATATCTTGTTCACTTTCCTTTTTTACCTGACTTTGTTGCCATTAATTAAATTAATTGATTATGGGTTCATAACCCCCAGTTCACCATCTGCTCTTAAAATAGAAAGACACTTACTGAATTTTAACTGATCCACAGTCATAAAACTATTGCCCATTGCGAGCACCTTAATGTCAACAAGTCTGTTACACTGTTAAACAGACTGTGTGTTTTTAAGAATCTAAACACAAACCCAGCTAAAATAATTCTGATTGGATGACTGCTGTCACACTGTCTCTTTAGATAAATGAAGGAGTCCTTAGAATATAAGGCTTGCTCTCTGCCGCCTAGCCAACTAAAATAACTGCCTTAATTTATACTCAGTCATGCTTTCAGATATTAGGGAAGACAGTGCGGCATAAGTCCCTGTGCTTTTCTCTCTTTTCCCCTCTTTCTGCACCTTCTTCTACATTGAGCTGTTAAATGCACGGTGAGGGATTTATTACACATTTATTTTCAGTCATGTGCATGCAGAATTTATTTTCCCACTGTGCGTGTTTGATTTAAACAACATGAATAAACATGTCATGATGTAGCAGAGTTACGATAGTGTCACTGGTTATTTTTTCAGCTTCATGAATTAGCTTGCATCACATTAGTAGATATTGTGTGCTGGCCATTAGTACCAACAGAAGACACTTAAAAGAAACTTAAAACATGAGATCATTTTAAATGCACCTGTGCATAAGCATGTACAATCTATGACCTAACTTTTGTAACGCCAGTCAAAAGCTGTTTTAAAGAATTAGAACAAGTAATTTCTATTTTCTGCACTGTTTGTTTACAGCATGTCCATCCAAGGCTAAAGTAGACTACTCTAGATGGTGTCCACTGATAACTGCGGTGACATACAAAACATTAGGCACCAAAGAAATTGCATTAACTTGGCTAGTGAACAATGCTTCCTGTTAATGGTTCTCTAGATGTATAAATCTGATGTCCAATGTTCAGGTCCTGTAACACAATCCTGAGTAATACAAATACACTAGGGACTTTTCCCAGCAAGCTCTGTCCTATTTTGCACCATTAGTTTTTTGTAAAGCAGTCTCTGCTTTTTGATATCTTTACTGGTAAAGGAAGGTAATTGTTTTGGCAGAGCAGGATGCATTTAATCCCCAGTTTTCCATCATGTTTAAATTTCTCACTGCACCACAGGGATGTTTTGCAGCACCAGTGGATGTAGGTTTAATGCAATTTCTGTATTCTTTGCAGCATTTTAAGATTATAAATATAAATATACTGTATATAAAAATGTAAATCTATGCAGTGATATTAGGCTTTTTGAAAATTCTATAATAAATAAAGCTTTTATCTGTTGTTTTTAGGTTATTTTAATTGCTTACAGCAGCAACCTCAGCATTAACAGCCACAACATAAATTTGTCCTTAAACTTAGCTTCTTCAGCAGAAGTTATCATAAAGTATATTACCCTATGTTGTTACCTGAAAGCTAAACTTTACTGTTGACACAAAATAATACAGCTTTAACTAGAATTCCCTGAGAGCAGGCGATTTAAGCTTTTTGCTGTTACACCCCCAACAGGGGCAATTCCACATCCTTGAATGTGGCTGAAAACAAAGATAATTCACATGTGCACCACTGTCAAAGGTCAGTATTCGGTATTCAAACAACAATGCACAACAGGCTGTGCAGCCTCCATAGGTGTTTTGGAGGCATTTGGTTGGTTGTTTTGTTTTACAAAGCAAAGATGAACCTTTTTTTCATTTTACAAACAGACGAGCATTTTGATGGCATGTCTTCATTGAAAGAAATCAGCTTTTGTATGATTTCGGATACAAAAAAAAAATTCTTTTGTCTTTTGTTAAACTAGCTGTTACCATGTGAGGCTTCATTTGCTCTGGCAGATACAGTATGTCCGGCCCCCTTCACATTCAGACAGATTTTCAGCCGGCCAGGCCCTGGGCGCGCCCATAACAACTGTTTATCTCACATGGGGCATTTGTAAGACCATGACAGAGGAGTGTCATGCTTACTGGACATAGCTGGCCGGACATTACCGAACATAACTGGCATACTGTGTCCAGCGCCAGGCTCATGAAACTCAAACTGTCAAACTAAGTGGTGCTGATCAAATATGAATCAGAAATCTGTTACTATATTCCATATTTCTCACCTAAAAGGTTTTCATAAACACATTTTAGTGATCTCTTTAGCTGTAGTTTGAGAAAGTTTGTGACAAGGCAGCCAATTCTTTTTCTGCTTAAAAACAAACCAAGCACCACACGCATCTTGCCTGTGTTGCTCAGCGCTACGTTGTTACATTGCTCTGATTGGTTGTGAGTCACGTTTTGTTGCTCTGATTGGTTGTAGTTCTATTCAATTGTGCAAAGTACTTTTGGTCTGCGCCGTTATTTATGCCTCTTGTAAATCGAAAATAAACTGAGAGGTTCCCAAATAATACACATTTCCAAATTAGTCTGGCCATGCCTGAATCAATTGTGCTGACAGACAATCTTTAACTGCTCAAGCATCTTTAAGAGCTCAAAGTGATGCATTTAAAGTTCAAGGCAGGGTTCTTGGTTCCCCTGTTGCATCTGTAAAGGTCAGTGAAATCTCTCTTCTTGAGCTGATTTAACGCATGATTTTTTTCATTCTAAGTTTCTCAGAGTAGGAAAGGCCAACCTTGTCATTGAAAAGGAGGTACAAGAATGAACACTTTCAGGTGAGTCTAAAAAAAAAGAACTGGAGATTGGCCAGGGACTCTAACTTGACCCATTCTAGTGCTGTCCCCAATGAAGAGCAGATGTCACCATCTCGGGTTTATTGGGTTCAGTGACTTTTTTCTAATGGTAATATCTTCTTTTTAAAATGTGTGCGCACTGGCGTATTCAAACCTTGACTCACAGAAGAGAAGCATTTGGTGGGTTTCCAAACTGATCAGGACTGAATGAGACTCTCTAGAAAAATGACACTGGCGGTTTAATTCTGAATAGCGGCTCTCTTGTGTTATGTACATTATGTAGATAAGGAGTTTTAGTGAAATGACAGAAAGAAAAAAACTATCTTGATTATTTTTCATGTTTTATTTGATTAGTTGTTTGGTCTAAGAAATGGGGAAAAAGGTTGATCAGTGTTTCCCAAAGCCCAAGATGACGTCCTTAAATGTCTTGTTTTGTCCACAACTAAAAGATAATGAGTTTCCTTTTAATGGAATAAAGAAACCATACATATTTACATTTAAGAAGCTAGAATCAGAGAATTTTAACTTTTCTTTCTTCAAAATGACTCAACCCAATTTATTGATTATCTAAATTGCTTTTAATAGTTAATTAAATAGTAATTTAATAGTTGACAACTGCTTGATTAATTGATTAAACTTTGCATATCAAGTTTCAGGTTTGGACCAAGACAGAGTTAACAGGAAGGAAGGTATTTATTTGGAAGGAATATTGAGCCTATGAGACAGCATAGTCTTAAAGGAGAGGGAGACAAACCTAACAGGAAGATGTTCCCAATATGTTTCTTTTTAGAATCATTACGGACAAGGTGACAGTGCCTAAGAGGAAAGACTGTGAAATCTGACTGGAGGAATAAAAGATGATGTGAAGTTTAAAAAAGCCCTACTTATCATGACATGTCAAGATAATGACAGCTGTAATATTCTACAACAGCTGTCATTAGTATTTCATTTACTGTAGTGAAATGTGTTCTTTAAAAAAAGCATTAGACAAAGAACAATGGTCTCTCTTGATGCAAAGCAAAAAAGAAATTCAGCAGTGACATTAACCATAGTGATGCATGTCAAATAAAAGCCTTTGTATAATAGTGACAATAACCTCAAACGGTATACATTTTAGAGGGATATCCACACAGATGCTCAAAGAAGTGTCAGCTGAGCCTCGAGATTTGAAGAATTCAGTTCAAACAGTAAAATAATATTAAAGCAATCTAAAATCTTGGCAAATGACAGAGGAGGATCTGAAGCAGATGCCTACAGACGGAGCATGTGGAGCAACATAGCACAGATTCACATTCATCCAAACCTTTCACTTCTGACCCACATTTAGCCTTGTTTCAATCTCAGTGTCTAGATGTCTTTTTACTAGTGAATTATCTAACCACTGCTGGGGGAAAGATTCAAAAACCTTTGGATGTAATGCTCTGTGTCATATTTAAAATAAAACCCAGAGACTATGCTGACAGCTCTATAAGACTGTACAGCAGTGCTTTAAGTTAAATGCTTTTTTTAGCATGCTAAAATGCTCACATTGACAATGCTAACATGCAGATATTTAGCAGGTATTCCATGTACCATGTTCACCATCTTAGTTTAACTTGTTAGCATGCTAACATTTGTGTTATGATAATATTTCTACCTCTCCTTTGCTATATGTTGATAGCAAACCATACCTCTGAACTACAGCTATAAAGCACTGCTTGACTTTTATAATGCACCTAGGAGGAAGGCCGGTGATCCTCTAATTTGCTCCTGCTTTAATAAATGAGAGGTTGCCTGCTGGCTACTGGTGTAAATTACAATCAGCAGTATCTAAATTTGTCTGAGGCACACGGCCGTGACTCAAGATGTCTACTCTACAGAGGAGGAAAGAGGATGGTGGCCTCTCAGTTCCCAACTTTAAACACCATTTCTAGTCCTTTGTCTTAAGACCGCTGGTTTAATCCAGATACATCTGCTGTGTCATAAATCATGCCATATGCCAGCTATGCTTTGGCCCCATTATCTCTCATCTTATCAAAACTTGGAGATTAGCTGAAGCATACTGCCATATAGCTTGTAACTGGCACAGTTTTTCCCCATTATTCAATAATACAGCACTCCTGACTGGTTGGAGGCCGATAACAGCTCCACAATGGGAACAAAGGAGAGTTCATCGACTTAAAGACATTTTTGGTGAGGTTGGCTTATTACCTGATGTGTTGACACAGGCAACCAGGTACATGTAAAGTAAGATGGAAAGCTGAGTAATATGAATGTCTGGATTTAGTTCACTCTAAAATGCCCAGTTAGAGTGTGAGTTGGGGTATTCTGGGAGAAAAATCAAATACGAAAGCAGTAACAGAATCTGACACAGAGTTCCCCTCTTACAAAGAAACACACACAGACAAACTGCATCAGTGTTGTGAAATGTAGTAAAATCCTTTACATATCTATCTTTACACTAGCAGACTGTTTTTGCCCATCTTTTTCCTTCATCTTTGAGAAGTCTCACCCCCTCAGGTGCCTTCAAACCCTGTACTGCAGAGCGTCCCAAAAGACTCTGAGTGATTCCTTTCCATGGAGATATGGTTAACTGAGTTATCACTTAATTCTGGGATTGTAACTTTGGTCAGTGTCACCCCCAAGCGTGTCATTAGTGAGCATAAATCAGAGTTATCATATTCCTCACCTTAAGTCTGGGAGGGTTAATTATGCATAGCATCTTGCAGGGGCCTGTGCATCTTCTCCTGCAACTCCAGGACAGAGCAGGGTTGGTACAAAACAAATGTAGCTTTAGTAGTCTTCCCTGACTTGGGACCTGACCTGGTCTCAATAAAGCCTAAAGTGTATAAATTGCAGCTTAATGATTTGGCACCTAGGACCATATCTCAACCTGACACATTCCCCTTTATTCATTATTAAAACTCATAAATAAATGTACAGACAGAAAATCATTTCATGATGAATAACTGCAGTTAAGCTGTGTTGCAGTTATGTACATTTACACTGCATAGGAATCCACCTTAAGTCCATAAAACCTGCCATTTTTGTGAAGATTAATTTATCTGTATAACAAGTTAACAGGAACAAATGTTCTTACTCATGTATATGTGTTGTTGGTACACACCCAGTTAAAACCATTTTGTACCCACTTGGAGATGACCCAACAAAGCTTAAAGCATAACACTGACATAATTTTACCTTATTAAGTTGATATGTTTGCTTATTTACATATCAAACTGACAGAGAGCAACATTAGATATCAAAATGTCTACCCCACTGGCCAGTAAAGGTCAAAATTTGGTTGGTCTCCAACAAATATCTGGGGAAATATTAGGCTCTTTAGCTCCAAATGCTCCACTATGTTCACCAGCTAGCTGCTAACTGTGTCTGTCTGCTCTCTGGTGTAGGGCAGGTAGCGTACAATTGTTTTTTAGACAGGAGTATAAATCAACACAGTAGTAAAGTTGTGGGCCATAAAATCAAAACAATGAGCTGAAAGATGATATAAAGCTTCACAGAGCTGAAGGGAGCTGCAGAATTGGCTGATAATTCTCTATGGGTTTGTCACTGTATGCAGCACCTTTAACATTACACATCTGCTATCTTGTTGAGATACAAAATGTGGTAATAACCACTTAATATTCATGCACTTTATAATTTGGGTTCAGGAATACTGTGCTTATAACTACTAAATCTCTGTCTGTGTGTGTGTGTGTGTGTTTGTGTGTTCATGTTTAAAACAATTTTTCACTAGTTTTGTGAAAAACAAGAATTTTCTTTTTTCTTTTCTGATTTACAAACTTTTGATCGGGCCAAAAGCAATCTCCGAGTTTAATCTACCAAATGCAACTTTCCCCTTGAGGCAGGAAGTGTGTTGTTAGTCCTGCATGCCTCCACCTCAGTTGGTCAAATTCCTACCCCCACACTTGTCACTCATCTTGATGAGCTGTCTTCTTTGAAACAGGATCTATCCTGGGGAGGCTGGCATCTTTAAAACTCACATCAGTCATCAGAGAAGCAAGTAGATTGTCTGTCCTCACTTCTTCACAGGCAATCTGCAATAAAGCTGCAATGCTAGTATTCACCTTTGCTTTTGCTCAGTTTATCTGCCACACATTTAGCATGTAGTAGATTTTTAATGTGGTTGTTATTGCTTTGACTTTAATGCACTGTCACTACCCGATGTGAGTCAAGTACAGATTTGAGTCGCGCATGCGTCAGTTTGCAAAAAGTGAAGATGTGACTTGTGCATGCCTCACTTTGCGACAAGTAGCCTACAAGAGGCTAAGAGGGGCTTCTTTAATGTCAATACAGTAAAAATGGACCTACGTAACAAAGTTTTTCCACAGCTAGCTACAAGTTGGAAATCAAACATAACAAAGGCTGTCAGTTGAATGGCGTTTTGAGCTAACGTTAGCAATCAAACAATCCTAGATAGCTAAAACATGTTTTAAATGATTTTCCATCTTCTGTTATTGTTTGTAATGAGAAAAGTTTATTATTTCATGGATTTCACAAATGTCAGTACAACACTTTATGGCATTAACATTTAAATCTGAGCATGCGCAACTCACATCTGCACTGGACTCACATCAGGTATGACAGCACACGACTGCACTATAAGTTAGCCTACCGCTTGATATCCACAGCACAAGATGTATGCTGAAAAACAAAAACAAAACATCTCTGTGAAAACAAAACTTCCAACTTTTCACAGCCCTATTTTAATCCCAAAATAATTCAGTATTTCATACAAAAAGGATACATATCATTATTATTACAGCCTTAAACTTGAATCCCTGTGGTACAAAGTGGGGCAAATTCTTGCTTCGTACAGACTGACTGTCTATCTTCTGTACTCAAGGAATAAAAATACAGCAGGTTGGATTTCTTCTTTTCATAATGCATTTTAATACTTATTTGGGTATCGTGATTATTCCAGGACTTTGTCTTCAAGAAGGGAAATAAGACAAAGAAAGCCCACTTGTATTTGCTAACTGCTGAAGCCTCCTATAATCATCGGCTGAACTTTTGAATGCATTTTTGCAGAGCAGTGACTCTGGATTTGACCCCCATTTCTTCCATTTCTCACAGTGAAGTCGCTCTACAAAGGTGATGCTTCACAGCCAGCATGGACAGGAGGAATGATTACAGCAACCAACAACGCTTTTATCGTGCAAATGGGATGTGAGTACAGTGATAAGATAGACTTGAAAAATCTGAAACCTATTTTTAAGAAAGAAATTACAGTGCCTTGCGAAAGTATTCGGCCCCCTTGAACTTTTCAACCTTTTGACACATTTTAGGCTTCAAACATAAAGATATAAAAATTTTATTTTTTGTGAAGAATCACCAACAAGTGGGACACAATTGTGAAGTGGAACGAAATCTATTGGAAATTTTAAACTTTTTTAGCAAATGAAAAACTGAAAAGTGGTGCGTACAAAATTATTCGTCCCCTTTACTTTCAGTGCAGCAAACTCACTCCAGAAGTTCAGCGAGGATCTCTGAATGATCCAATGTTCTCCTAAATGACTGATGGTGATAAATAGAATCCACCTGTGTGTCATCAAGTCTCAGCATAAATGCACCTGCTCTGTGATAGTCTCAGGGTTCTGTTGAAAGCGCAGAGAGCATCATGAAGACCAAGGAACACACCAGGCAGGTCCGTAATACTGTTGTGGAGAAGTTTAAAGCCGGATTTGGATACAAAAAGATTTCCCAAGCTTTAAACATCCCAAGGAGCACTGTGCAAGCGATCATTTTGAAATGGAAGGAGTATCATTGTCACTGCAAATCTACCAAGACCTGGCTGTCCCTCTAAACTTTCAGCTCAGACAAGGAGAAGACTGATCAGAGATGTAGCCAAGAGGCCCATGATCACTCTGGATGAACTGCAGAGAACTACAGCTGAGGTGGGAGAGTCTGTCCATAGGACAACAATCAGTCGTACACTGCACAAATCTGGCCTTTATGGAAGAGTGGCAAGAAGAAAGCCATTTCTCAAAGATATCTATAAAAAGTCTTGTCTAAAGTTTGTCACAAGCCACCTGGGAGACACACCAAACATGTGGAAGAAGGGGCTCTGGTCAGATGAAACCAAAATCGAACTTTTTGCCCACAATGCAAAACGATATGTTTGGCGTAAAAGCAACACAGCTCATCACTCTCAACACACCATCCCCACTGTCAAACATGGTGGTGGCAGCATCATGGTTTGGGCCTGCTTTTCTTCAGCAGGGACAGGGAAGATGGTTAAAATTGAGGGGAAGATGGATGCAGCCAAATACAGGACCATTCTGGATGAAAACCTGTTGGAGTCTGCAAAAGACCTGAAACTGGGACGGAGATTTATCTTCCAACAAGACAATGATCCCAAACATACAGCAAAATCCACAAAGGAATGGTTAACAAATAAACGTATCCAGGTGTTAGAATGGCCAAGTCAAAGTCCAGACCTGAATCCAATCGAGAATCTGTGGAAAGAGCTGAAAACTGCTGTTCACAAACGCTCTCCATCCAACCTCACTGAGCTCGAGCTGTTTTGCAAGGAAGAATGGCCAAGAATTTCAGTCTCTCGATGTGCAAAACTGATAGAGACATACCCCAAGCGACTTGCAGCTGTAATCGCAGCAAAAGATGGCTCAACAAAGTATTAACGCAAGGGGGCCCAATAATTTTGCACGCACCACTTTTCAGTTTTTTATTTGCTAAAAAAGTTTAAAATATCCAATAGATTTCGTTCCACTTCACAATTGTGTCCCACTTGTTGGTGATTTTTCACAAAAAATAAAAAATGTATATCTTTATGTTTGAAGCCTGAAATGTGTCAAAAGGTTGAAAAGTTAAAGGGGGCTGAATACTTTCGCAAGGCACTGTATAATGGGTCTTATCTCATTTTGGCACCCCAGTGTTCAGAAAACACTCAGCACAATCTATTCACATCAATGAGTATTTTTCAATACTTTCCTACTTAAAACGTTTACCAGTTACATTTGCAAAACCTGTATGTCAGACATGTCAGTGGATACTATGGTAATAAGATCTCCTGAAGGTAAATATACTGAAGTTTTTACAATACAGATGTGAGAGCAGTTATGTATGGCCTGTATGTTGGTTGAAAATCTGAGTGTGTTGTATTTACACCTGTGAGTTAAATACTACATTTATTCTGCTACTATGAATGCAGTTTTCCATGAATAAATAGTTACAGATAGAATGCTGTTTAAGTTGTTGTTTTGTATCCTTTGTGTTGAATATTTTTCAAAGTATTTAAAAGAGTACTCCAGGATTAAAATCAATGCAGCATAACCACACACTCCTGAAAACCGGTAGATGCTAGATTGCACCCAATACACGTATAAACGTCAACAAGTGGGCTGTGGGCTTCCCTTTCTGGCATTCATTGCAGCCAAAGACTGATTCTATGTAGTGATCATTTAATGAGTCCCAGGAAAATTGAGTGGGTCCCACTTCTTTCACCATGCTCCAGGACATATATATGAATGATGAATAATATATATAAATACAATCTAAGCCCACCTATCATGAATGTGGACTGTCCCAAATTTTAAAATCTTTAGTTAAAATCAAATTTAAAGTGTCAAACACACTTCATTTCCTGCATTCTGATACATTATATACACCAATTTATGGTGGAAACATCTTTATTTATGTGAAGGAGGCAGGTGTTAATTAAAAATATAATGGAATATAATACAGTACGGGGGCTTTCACATTAATGAACTGGGCCCGGATCCGAGGTCATGTGACCCCCAATGTCCAGTTTGTTTGATTAATGTCCACTTGAAAACGTGGTCTCAAGTACAGTTCATGCGTACTCCCGTATCGTATGGTTCGCATCAGGTGTCAAAACCAACTGTATGAAAACATGGACACTACTGAGACAAATAGTGGAAGTTACATTATAAGGGTAAAATGTAAGCATAAATAAAATATAAATGAAGTAATTTCAATATTTGTAGACTAATTAATAAACTGAATCTGAACAGGAATGTGGTAAATGTATAAGCACAATGAGAAGTAATAAATATATATGCACAGCGGTGTAAACAGTTTGTCTAATATTAAGTAAAGTATATAAAGGTTAAAGCAATGGTTTAATAAAGGAGTTCAAAAGTTCAAAAGCTCAGGAGTTCAAAAGTCTAATGGCCCGCAGGATAAAGCTGTCCCTGAGCCTGATGTTGCTGGAACGTCTGCCAGACGGCACTAGGCAAAACAGTTTGTGACTGGGATGATTTGGGTTTCTGATTATCCTTTCTGTTGGCATTTCTTCTTACATCGCGTGTAGAAGTCCTCCTAAATGGCAACTCCATCCTGGTGATGTGATGTTCAGTTTTAACCACCCTCTGTAAAGCCTTGCGGTTGAGGGTGGAGCAACTGCCAATCCAGGCTGGGATGCAGCCGATCAGGGTATTAATTTATATATTTATTTAAAAAAAACTTTAATTAGAGGATTAAGCCCTTGAGATGCACCATCTCTTTTTCATAGGTTGTTGTCAAACTACTCTCAATGGTGCACCTGTAGACGTTGCAGAGTATCCTAAAGTCCATGTTGAACCTTCTCAGCCTGCGGAAGAAGAAGAGCAGCTGTCTTGCAGTCTTGATGGTGTTTGTGTGGTGAGTCCAGGTCAGTTCCTCACTGATGTGAACCCTGAGAAAACTGAAGCTGCTGATTCTCTCCACCCAAGTCCTGATGATAGAGAGGGGGGCATGTTATAGCTGTTGTTTCTTGTGCTTCACGATCAACCCTTTTAGCTTTGCTTACATTCAGATTGTGATTGTCCTGGCACCAAAATGTCAAGGTTCTGACTTCCTCTCTGTACGCTGCCATTGATTATTAGGACATTGTCTTGTCATGCCAACACTATACTTAAAGACGGTGTTGGAGCTGGGTGTGGCCACGCACTTGTGCGTGAAAAGGGAGTGCAGGGGAGGGCTGAGCATGCAGCCCTGGGGTGCTCAGGTGTGGTGGTGAGGCCTTTCTCCACAGCCTGAGGCCTGCCCATCAGCAAGCTTATTGAATCACAGAGGGCAATGTTGAGCCCCAGGTCTGTAAGCTTGTTGACAAGCTTGGGGGGCATAATGGTGTTGAATGTTGAACTGTCAAATACGTGTTCCTCTGGTACAGGTGAGATAGGGCAGTGGGGTGGGCGAGAGTGATGGCGTAGCCATAGATCTATTTGGTCTGTATGCTAATTGAAGTTGGTCCAGTAAGTCAAGGGTCAGGTTTGGCAAGGAGGTGATGAAGGATTTGACTAACCGCTCAAAGCAATTCATGATGGTGGAGGTGAGTCCTGTCGGAAGTGAGTTGTTCAGGCAGAGTGTTTTGGTCTTTTTTGGAATAGGGACAATGTTGGTCTGCTTGACACAAGAAACAAACATTAGCTCACATATTAGGCATCTCATTTTTATGTTATGATGACTAATTATCATCCTCAGCCACATTCTGTGTAATTTATTAGACCTTATTTACAATAAGATACAGATTCTTAATTAGTAAGTCATAAGACATCATTAATTAGCTCAAAACAATTGTTATTCCAGCAAAACAACCACCTGAAAACTATTTTGAATTTATGACACATAAAAATGGTTCACGCTGCAACAATTTGAATAAATTACCAAGATTTAAATTATCAGAGTATATGAAGTGTTCTGTTGCGGATCAGAAGAAACAAAGTTGCCCTGACACTGCGGCATGTTAAACTGGCATATTTGATTTGACTAACAGTGTAAATACAAAGCATATTCAGTTCATATGTCTGGTGGTCTCAACCAAAGCCGACCCCAAAACTAAGAAAGGTCTTGAACAAATACGTGATTCTGGTCTGCTTGTTTATTCTCCATAATGCCTGTCAACAATGGATTGATGCTGCTCTGACATGACCTTTTCCATGTTGTGTGAAAATGATTAAGGGATGGGCATACTGTGATTTAACATTTGAGCCAGCATGCACATTATTGATTGTGTCTTCACATCGAAATCATTAGCCAGTGCAGAAGTCTTGGAATATATTTGATTCTATTAATATAACTTTTGATTCATCAGTGAACAGTGCCTTTTTTCTTACAGGCATTATTACTAAATATAAAATTCATGTGTATTGTTTAAGGTAAATGTAATATACATTATGGTGAGAATATATTTATGTGTATATTGGTGAAAAAGATTTTCAACATACATACCTGGCATTGACACTGCAACAATTTAGAGCTTTGGTGACTGAAGAAAATAATAAAAAAGAAAAGAATTTAATGACCAGACTCTCACAATACAGACTGTTGCCGTTATCTGCATCTAAGTAACAGCAAATTACAATAAGGCATTAAATGGTGTTGAGTACACTGGCACAACATTGTAATCAATTTTTTTTTCTCAAAACAAGAACAGTGGTGATGGATGATGTGAATTGATCCCAGTTCTCCTCTTACTATACTACCCCCCCCCCTGTTTATACTACTCATTGCACTCTCAGATAGGCCTTATGGCTGAGTCGGGACGCACCTTTGAATTATACTATTGGAAATCATTTACTTTTTAAAAGTTCTACTGCTAGACTCAATGATGCATCCCATTCAACAACAGAAGAATAGCACTAAATCAATTACAAAATTAAGACCATTGTACGACATGTGATAAAAGTAAAGAACTAGAAAATGTTTTTTATGGTTTTCTGTCTAAATGTGGCTTTTCTACTTTGGTTTATGTGTCTGAAAAGATAAGATTCTCCTGACAGAGTACCTTGCTTTGATTGTAGAGGTAGGATGAGGAGCCGAAACTGCTGCTCTGTGAGTTTAAAAAGTGCCTGTTAAGGTGATTTGGGCATATGATTAGGATGTCTCAATGACTCCTCCATGTGGAGATATTCCAGGCATATTGAACAGGATGGAGGCCCTGGGACGTGCCAGAGATATATCATATCCAGGATTACAGGGTCTGGGAATGCAGATATCACCTAGGAGAAGCTATATGACATTGGCTGGGAAAAGGGATGACTTGGCTACTCTGTTTAGTCCCTTGCTACCCTGACACATTTTTGGATAAGTGGAGTAAAATATAGAGATGGATGGATGGATCATTTTTGTCCCAACACACATGCTTTTTCATGGCTTTAACACCAAGGGTTTTCTAAGTTTGAAACATGCACACATACAATAAGTGACACAACCCCTTTTAAAATATCTATGTTTTAATATGTTTTAACATTAAAGTTATTGCCTAATGGACAAACCAAAATAATATTTTTTTTTATCAACCTTGCATTGCTTTGTTTGCTCTGGTATACTGTATTTGTTTTCAGTACAGGTATCAAAAAGCCACGGTGTTCTATTTGACAAAAAGAGTTGCACATACAGTATTTGTCTTAAACGTCCATGAATTATAAGTACATGATTAATTATTCATCTCCTTGCTTGCTGTGCTAATGTGAACAAAGTGACCTTATTCTTCCTCTGCTTACAGTGTACTTCATATACAAGCTTTGACATTGCATCCCACACTATATAAACCATGTAGTGATTTTTAAAACTGCAAACAATATTCAATGGTTGGCTTGTGTCTTTTAATACAATGACTTGTTCTTTTTAGTGTAATGCATCCTATTGTTTTTGTAGTATCTAAGTAACCCTTTAACTAAGAATTGCCATAGATGGTTTTGTTTCCCCTTAATCTCTGGCTAAGGCCATGATTCAAATTTCCTGTTAGATCCATGTAGATCCATCAGTGAGATGTCTGTATCCATCCATTCATCCATCCATTTACAGGTTATGATAATGGCGTCAGTTAGCTGTGTGTCCTCTTAATGGCTCGTGTGTAGATCCTCTATTGATTTTGATCGATTGGTCGATCTATCTTTAGGTCTAGCTCTCTGTCTTGGTAGGTATTCAAATTTAAAATAAAACTTTGGCATATTAAAAATTCTGAAATCAAATTTCTGATAATGAACACTGTTTGGTGAAGCAGGAGGCCTGCATAGTGAAAGCTCAGTTGTCCCTGTGGTGCACTGGAGTATGAGTCATGATGAACCTCATGCTGACTCCTCGTGAGCTATCGATCCACTAGCAGGATCACCTTCTGGCCATCATGTCTAGGCCTCATTAGCAAGGGCTTATTAGCTGAGTAGGGTTGTTACAGTGCTCTGCAGATAAAACCAATGGTGAATGGGGAAAACACATTTGATCTTGGACTTTTATGCCTTACTGGCATCGCCTTTCTAAATAGAATATAGGTAATTTAATAGAGCCTAAAAACACCTTGGCTTCCATGAAGGAAACTCTATGTGGGCTGATCATTCAAACAAAAAACATATAAAAGCAGGGAAGGAGGCATCATGAATCGAATAAAAATCCATAGAGATTTGTAAAGATAACATCCGTTAAAAAAAAAAGAAGAAAAAAGATTTGTGGTGCAATTTTTAAACGGCCTAGGGTGTAATCACCTTTTGATTTCACTTGTTTGACCTCATACAGCAGTAGGTCTTCTTAGTTTATTTATTTGAAAAGATTTTTTTCTTTATTTAATTATTTATATTTGGGATTTGCTATAATAATCTATTCAACCCTTATGTTGGCTTCCCGTCAAATATGAAAATCAACACTTTTTCTTTTGTTTTTATCCCTTTTGTCAACACTTTTCTAACTTATTAACTTTAGTTGTTTTTGGAAAATTATACCTAATGTTTGAGTTAGAAAAGCAGAAATTAGGAATTATTTAGACTAAAATTAAAGGAATGTATGTTGATGGATAATTACAGACTGGAATATGTCAACTTTTTTTAAAATGCTATCAAATTGAATAAGACACCCCAAAATTAATGAAAGTAGAGATTTGTACTTGCCAAAGAGCGTTGTGTGGAATCAATCATGTTATTTTGGGTAATTACAATTGGGTAGTTATAAAGACCATTGATATAGGAAAACGGGTCAATTTGACCCGAGGACAACATGAGGGTTAAGATAAAATATAATTTTAGTTGCACTTTTGAAAAGACACATGTAAATAAAGGAATATTTGTCTGCAGCTAACTCTGTTAAAAATAATCATGAGAAAATCATATGGTGAACTTAAATTGTGAATCGTTTTGAATTGTGAGTTGACTGCATCGTTACATCCCTAAAAACAGGTATTATAGTCATTATAGCCCTCTCTCATAGACCATCTATCACTTTTTGTAAAACGTGAATGCACATTGTGAAATTAAGCTAAATTTTTGGTTCATTTTTTTCCCCCTAAATTTACAGTATATATAGACATACTATATTTTATTAATGGGTTATGAGAACCTAAAATGCAAATCGTTGTTTATTTTTCTTAACTAACTTTGTTGTATTTAATTTAATTTAATTAGTTTTTAGTTCACTTTTTAAATGAACTAAAAATAATTTCACACAGAACAAAGTTAAACTATATTGACAGTAACTTCACACATGTAGAAAATAGAGAAATGAATTAGTCACAATTGTTTAAAAGAAGAAGAAAACAATTTTTGAACCATCTCTAAATAATCATCAAATGTTTTATTTCCAGTCACTGCTGCTCTTCACAGTCCTCCGTAGACAAAAACTGATTTCCCTCCTAATCTTATTAAACAAAGGCCTTGTATTAAAAGAAGAATGTGAAACTAAATTAATTTCATCTTCCAGTTCATTTAAATCACACAAATGACCGAGTCTGTTTTCCTCAGCAGCACGAAGATAACGTCCAGATCAAACACAGAGGATAATATCCTCTGTCTGCTTCAGGCCCACAGAGACCCTTTGTCTTGTGGTATATCTAATATAATTTTCAAAACAGAAGTCAATTTTACACATCATTTTGTACTTTCTCTATTCATATCTGATTATTTAATCTTCAATAAAAATAAAAAATAAACAAAATAAAGCAGATATTTTATTATCATGTTATGCAACATCTTTCATTTAAAAGGGTTCTCTTAACATTAAACAACATATTCTTAAATCCAAAAAACTGACTAATAATGATAGCCAGACTACAGTTATTCATAGTCCCTTCTTTATTTTTATTTTTTTGTATAATCAAGACCTATTACAATTCTTATAACTGGCTACCTTACACAGATTTCCATAAAATCAAACTTCATTACATAAGTTCAAGGGAAACGGCATCACTGATTGGGGCTGATTGTTATTATCATGCTTTAAATATTTTAAACTTATTTTTGATTCAAAAATCTACAACAATATTTAAAACATACTTCACTACTGTGCAACTACTGAAAAACAACCAAGAAGTGCCACTAACAGCCCCAATGAACTCTGGAGTACACAACGATAAAAACAGAGTGACACAGAGAGAGAGAGAGAGAGAGAGAGAGAGAGAGAGAGCAAATAGACAAAACACAAACACATTAAGAAAAAATCTTCATTAATTTGACAACACGTGCACAGCATTTAGCAAACGCGCTGAAAATACACACAACACAACCACATATACAAACACACTGCAAATGCAGAAACAATACCAAAAAAAAGCACACAAACCCCCCTAATTTTTAAGCATTCTACTTTTCAGTAACTTATATGGGATTTTTACTAGTGTTGGCTAGCAAGCCCCTGTAAGGTGGTGTTGGTGCAGTGGATGTAACACATGCCGTAGGTGTGGGAGACACGAGTTTGAATCCCATTGCATCATCAACAAACGTGTCCCTGCGCAAGACTCTTAACCCATAGTTGCTCCAAAGCTGTGCAACCTCTGATATATAGCAATTGTAAGTTACTTTGGATGAAAACGTCAGCCAAATGACATGTAGTGTTGTAGAAGTCTGTTTGTGTGCTTTATATTTTGCATTGTTTCTGTATATGCAGCGTTTTTTTGTATTTGTTCATGTTGTGTGTATTTGCAACGTGTTTGTGTATTTAGTTGTGTTGTATGTATTTGCAACGTTTTTTGTATTTGTTTATGTTGTGTGTATTTGCGGCGTGTTTGTGTATTTGGTTTTGTTGTGTGTATTTGCAGCGTGTTTGTGTATTTGGTTGTGTTGTGTGCCTTTGCAGCGTGTTTGTGTATTTGGTTGTGTTGTGTGTATTTGCAGCGTGTTTGTGTATTTGGTTGTGTTGTGTGTATTTGCAGCGTGTTTGTGTATTTGGTTGTGTTGTGTGTATTTGCAGCATGTTTGTGTATTTGGTTGTGTTGTGTGTATTTGCAGCGTGTTTGTGTATTTGGTTGTATGGTGTGTATTTATTTGCAGTATGTTTGCTAAATGCTTTGCATGTGTTGTCAAATTAATGAAGATGTTTTCTTAATTTGCTTGTGTTTTGTCTATTTGCATGTGTTTTTTTGAGTTGTGGTGCGTTTGCCCCTGTCGGCCACCGTACGGAGTCTCGAAACACTAGTTAGAAATTTGTTATGACACAGACTTTTGGGAAAAAATTTACATAAACTTATAAATGACTGCTACAGCATTGTTGTAACAGTGCTGTGTGGAGAATCTAATTAAACCCAACATGTATTACTAGCATGCTAAGTCATCAGACTCCCTGATGTTTAAATCAAAAGAAATGCATTGTTTAACACTAATCCAAAACAATGTAAAAGAGACAAAATAGCAAGAGATCAGCAGGGTGCCATCTCACCATTGGCCCGGTTTAGCCAGATCATTCTGTCTTACGTGGTGCCTCGTTGGTTCTTTGTCAGCTTGCTGCTCTTAATGCAACCAAAAACATAAGGATTTGGTGGAGAATCATGAAACTAAAATGTATTTTGGATTCTATTTTCGTGATTTGCTTCCCTGGGAAAACAAAAGACTTTCACCCAGGAAATACGTGTTCCTTGGGATGTTTCAATCCAAACCACTGTCTTTTTCCTAAACGTAACTAGTCGTTTTGGTGCCTAAACTCAACTTTCGTCGCTGAATAACGCTCACTTTTTCTTGATTAAACTTATCTTGATGTCAGACGAAACCACCGGCAGCTGGCGGTGCTCTGTACCTGGCTCCATAACGACCCCTAATTAGTTTGAGCCCTTGGCCACATTTGGTGAAGGAGCTGAACTCACATTACTTGAATAATACTCTTGCTGCTGATAATTTAGGTATGTTGTATATAAAAAAAGAGTTAGATCTAACTAAAGACTAAAGTACTTGATGATGCCATATATTTTATAGTACTAGTGAGATACTAGGGTGCTCTGGTGGCGTAGGGTATAAGACGCTAACCAATGTACAATTGCAGCATCTTCAGGGCACCTTTGTTGCATCACCCCTTCTCTTTCTCCTGCTCTATCTAGGGCAAAAATGTCAAAGTACTTGAAATGAGACAAAGAATTACTCTTTTTCACTGGGGCAGTTCTGTCTTTCTATTGATCCTGAAGATCTTATCAGCCATTTTGATTGACGTTGTCACAACATCCTTTACAGTGTCCACAAATTGAACTGATTAAAATCTCATGTTGCTTAGAGCAACATTTCATAATGTATTAGCCCTAAAGGAATTAAGATGTGATCACTTTCTTAGCATTTGCTCATCCATTTCTACAGTCGTAGCACCGGTAACATTTTACCTCTACATTTCACAGCCCTGAATCCTGGCTAATTGCACTTTTACAGTGAATTTTAAAGTTGATTTTAACAAGCCAGATGTAGTTTCCAACACCACAAAAGCACACCGTGGGAGTGTTTGTACTTTATATTGTGAGATGCAGTCTACTTTTATACTCTCAGGAGAACATCTCTCATGTTGATAATTAGATACTTGTCTTTTTCTTCAACAAGACAACTTTTCCTTCTTCCCACGTTTGTTAAGATAGCATTCTTGTTTTAATCATGACACACATTGATATTAGTGTGATGAGCCAGCTCTGTGCTGACATAGGTAATGTATTACTTGTGGATGGTGAAGTTAAATTAGGTGAAATAATTTTCATAAATATAGGACCGACAAAGACCTCTGCCCCATTGAAAGCATTGGGGGTTTTTGTCCAAATAATTTAGGCAACAATAGGCAAAAAGAGGCTATTAGCATGAAGGACATTTTACGCTGCAGCTCTAACTGTCAGAATCTGAGCTAAAATGAAGTTAAGTTAAAAAATGATATCAAAATAGGAAAGGTAGCACATGAGATAAAATAGCATATATGAGTGGTACTGTATGTGTGTGTGTGTGTGTGTGTGTGTGTGTGTGTTTGTGTGTGTGTCCTCTGAGTGTTAATTAGATAACATGTATCATATTACTTCCATAGGCTGTGGTTTAGTGAGTTTGTGAACTAAAATAAAAGAAATATTTCGGTTCGATGTGTAGGTTTGCTCTGCCTACACTACCTCCAGATCCCCGCGCCTCCACCAACATGTGTCTACACAGTTGCTGCTGCTGCTGCTGCTGCTGCTGATGTTGTGCGCATTACCAAGGATGCATAAAGGCAGAGGACAGTGCGCGCCCCTGGATGCGAGCTGCTCAAGTCGCAGCAGCAACTCCACTCCATGTTTTGCCCTGCCCTTGTGCGCTCTGCTCGCCGTGCAGCGTGTCTCCGTTGCATTTGGCTTTCCTCACACCGAGACTAGCACAGGGCTGCTGTGTGTGCGGGAGAAGTTGTTTGCACAGAGAGCACCAGGTAGCAACTGTCTTCTTCAAACGGATTCGTCCAAGCTGGGATCAGTCGGACTCGTCAGGGTCTTTTTCATATTCGAGGTGGAAAAGACGAAGCTTTTGCAATGAGGTGGACGTACCAGTATCTAAAGTGAGGAGTGATTGTCATTTTTTCTTCTTCTTTTTGTTTTAATAAACATCTGACACCTGCTCACTGGAGACATTTTTTTAATCAGCTCTTCTGGGATTTGTTTTGTTCTTTTTTTTGACGGAGCTCGTATTTCCCTGTGAAACATTATCAAGGATTTCACTGATGTATGCGATGTGGAGACTGCAAGTCGCCTTATGTACTCTGTCGGTGCTGTCCCTGTCATCTGCTGCTGAAAGCAAAGCGCGGAGCTGTAGCGAGACTAGGCAAGCTTATAACGCGAAAGGATTCAGCCTCGTCAATGTGCCTCATCAGGAAATATCAGGTAATTGACAAATTATTAAACAATTGGATGGTGATCGCTGCACACAACCTGATCTATATGCTCTCCGATCTCCTTTGAGCATTTAACTCGCCCTTTTACCAACATCCCGTGATCCCCTTATCAGAATATCCAAAACGAGTCAAAAGTCTGTTGTGCAACATGCCACGTTCCATGGTGGACTTTGTTAAGCATTTGTCTGAATTGAATTTTTTTACAAGTATTTTGATGAATCAAAGACATGATTGCAGCAGAGTGTAACTATATGTGTTTTTCTTGCTATTTAAAGGCAAGTATGATTTTCTCTATGTCGACGTTGCTTGATGAATCACAGCAAGCTGTATTTCTTTCATTATCTTCCAGTGAGTAGATACCAAACACTGGATTTAAAATCCAGACTACAGCTGAAATGATCCACCTGTCATCTTTCTCAATAAGTGTCCGTCTATCCATCCACCCTATAGTTAAACGTGTCAGGTATCTTATCTTACATGTTCAAGGCCAAATTGAAATAGGTAATGCCACAAAAAGTATTTACACTGACAGGTAAAACCCTGTTAAACCCTGTTACCTTTCACCTGTTTTACCATTGGGACCAATTCAGAGAAGTGCTCCTTTCCTCTTAGAGGTGACTTCACCCACAGGCTATACATTGATGGATAACACATTTATCACCAGAACTAGCAGCTCAAAGACTCACATGTGACACTTCTGTATGTAATTTACTTGCGCCCAAATGTGAGATCATTAATAAATAGAGCTGCCGAAATGGGGACAGGGAAAGATTGACTTTGCAACTCTGAAACACCAGAAGCTATATTTTGAAAGTACAGTAGCTGCATACCTGTTGCTCGCATTCAACAGAAGATCATGGAAGCTTGTTGTGTTGTACTTGGCTAAATAGTGAATGCTGCTTACCAGTAGGGGGCTGTATGCACCCAGGACGAAAACGTCTTTTTTTGCTGAGGGTTTCCTTTTTTTTTCTTCTTCTTCTCGATATTCCTCAAGGGTACAGCTTAGGTTTTAATTCATGTGCTTTGGTACAGCAGAGATATGGGGTTTTATTATCTCTTGTGTGGTGGTAATCACATTTATGGTCAAAGCAGGAAAAGAGATTAGTCAGTAAACATAGTCAGCTTCATGAGAGGGAAGAGTGGAAGCAGAGAGGCCTGAAGTTAATCCCTCTTTTGCCTCTTACAGACAAAATAGAGATACGGTATTGGTAATTGGCAGTGTCAGACAGTAATGATCTATAGAGCCGTCTTATTTGCTTTAAACAGGGTTTTGGCTAGATGGGAAATTGATAGTTTTGTCATTGATTGAACATGTGTGTAAGTCTCTGTGTGAGCGATCCCTGCATTACTTATAAATCAAAAACAATTTCATCTAAGAATTATAAATCTATGTGGCGTTATTGAGTTGCTAAAATGCAGACAAAAATAGCACAATTTGTATCTTTAGAAAATACAGAAGTTGGTATTTACCAGGAATCAGAAGCTGCTGTAAAAATGTCAAAGCAAAAAGGAAAACTTTTTTCCCCACACTTATTCTGCTCCGGTAGCAACATATATTCAGCATCAACTCAAGGAGAAACTTTCACCAGACTACTCAAATAAAAAGACTAGGCACTGTATTTAAAATAATTAATGTGCAGAGTAACACTTACACGATACGTTTCTAAAAGTAGTAATGCAGTGCTGCTCTGCTTTTGTTTTTGTTTCATTATTTGTTTCTGATATGACAAAGCACAGGAAGCTAGACCGAGATGGTGGCTTCTGATGTTGCCCCCGGCTCCTTGTTGTCATCAATGTTGTAAAGTGATGGTTTGTGATTAAACGCAGCTTTGTACAGTCGATCCGCGTATGTGAACTTGCCCTAAATATGTAAGGAATAACAATAGTAATAGGAGTCTGCTGATTCATTCAGACATACTGTATCTATTATTGAAACCTGAACATGGTTCATTTTTCAATTTTTTATTCAATGCTTGATGTTTGGATTATTTATTAAATCCCATTTGATTTTTTGAATGTATCCTGAGACAGAATCTTGGATGTCACCTGTACAGCTGTTTTTATTTACTTTGACAGTTGTCATAGGAGTTTTCCAGAATTTGACTACAGAGTTTTTGTTAGCCTCCGCCTGCCCAGAGCACTGGATGGGTTCCATTTACCACAACAATAATGCAGAATGTGTCAGATAACGTTTTATAAATGATTACAAAATTCTTGGACATACTTTTGTTAGATTATGTAGAGTTTTGGAACTTACGGTAATAAATACATGGAATACACATTACAGTGCATTACTTTTTGTAGCTATGTACGAATAGTTCACAAACACAGCCTGAGAGTTTTCAGTATTTATTCTTTTATGTCATGTACCATTTCTCATTTACTTGGAACTTTAGCAAATTAAAGACAAAGTTCTTTTGGCCACATTATTGATCAAGATGTTTTATGGAGCTGTGATCAAATCCCAATTACAATTGATGTATAGCCACTAGCCACTGCAGAGGTAGCTACCTCAGGTTGTAAGCTAAAATTTGCATAAACTAATTATTTTGACAGCTACTGACAAGCTGAGCTACATAAATTTTTTAAGAGGTGACAAACACAGATGTGTTAAGATGTTAGTTTTTTGCATATGGAAATACAATAGGCCATACTTTAACTTTAATTAAACAAAAATCTCATAAAACTTAAATAAATGTGTAGTTTGTTGGTGGCATTCTGATGGCATTGGTCAGACCCTTTTTATACAACCACATTTACACAGCTACTATCTAAATTCTGCAGAGCATCCATTATTGAAATATTACAACAGTGTTTGAATGGGTCTCTTGGGCTTTTATGAGTCATAAAACGTATCCAGAACATACAGAACCTGGATAGGTCATCGGAGCAGAAACCCCAAATCGATGTTTCAAAGATTATAACAGGAGGCGAGGTCATAGTTCTATTTTTGCTATGCTTTCAGTGTATAACTACCTAATAGATTAGACAATATTTTGCAATTTGCAATTTTACGTATGTGGTTTCACCCATGAATAAATGTAATGCACATTCAGCAGTATAACACTTCTGTCATACTTGTTGCCATACTTGGCAAATTGTCATCATCCATAGTTGTATTCTGGGATTGAGATAACTCTTTAGCACTAATGCAGTAATGTCATTGCTCAGTTGGCAGACCCAGTTAGAGGTCAACCCTACTACCCACTTCATTGATTAAAAAGTGCTACTTTGTCTTTTTGCCTAAGGACTCTTGAGTGCCTCAGTTGACTTACAGTACGGGAGTGGTGGGAAGTAGAGGCCAGTGAGAAAAGACTAGTTTTCCTACAGTTAGAGGTCTCTCTGAGAAGTGCCAGTATTATTTGTAAAGAGGAGGTTGGTAGGATAGAGTGGTGGTGGTGCGGACACACACTACTGAAAAATGTCTATAACTTGCTGGTGGACAGCTTCGTTAACCTCCACCAGGTCGAGCTTATGATTCTTCTGCCCTTGTGTCCGTGTTTTCAATGAACCATTGCCTGCCTGGTGTTTTACACAGCAGTCAGACAAAAATGCAGCTTGTGAAGTTTACCCCTGTTTGCTTGTGTCAGACGTTAGTTATAGTGTCATGCACATGCCGCTTGATTGTCTGCCCTTTGTTCGTGAACACAACTTCTCAATGCTTCAGTCAGGCCCTGCTAGGGAGCTCTTGCTCCGAGGCTTTGCTGTTAATATCAACATCTATACGTACACAGAGCGGTTGGGATTGTCATGGGTAGACATAGTTTTTTGCTTCGGCTTTGAAACAAATTCCCTTAATGTGCTGCGGTTTCTATTAATGAAGTGAGCTGCTTACTCAATATTTCCTTTCCAAAGAATAACAATTACCTTTGGTGTTTATTGGTAACAATTTTAGAGAATATTATTTGATTTCTCATTAACAGAACAGTTATTAACTGTTACAAAATCTAACATATTTTTTCCTCTTGTCAATTCCTGAAGCTGCAACTCTCTCTACTTATCATTATGATCTTTATGTTGCAATTGGCCAATTCCCCATTTACACAACCCACACACCAGAAAGCTTTGCTGTTTGTACTTTAATGAATGTCAAGACCCATGTGAACCCTGTATGCGGCACATTTAATATCGTCAACATTTGATATTTTTGACACAGACATCACTGTAGCTTCTAAAATAAAATAAAATAAAATAATCTTATAACACTTAACATCTAAATTTAAGATTGTTATGGACAGAAAAAAACAACACATTGTTGTATTCATATGTTTTTTTTTAAAGCAGGTTTAAGCCCATGTGGTTCTGTATTTGATTCATTTTTTAGGGCCTCAGATGTAATTGGTTGAAATGAAAAATGATTCAACGAGATTATACAATAAAGTCATAACTAAACTGTAAGCACAACTTATTTTGCTACTTTATATTGCTGTGTTCCTCAAGGATCCATTGCAAGAATCAGCAGTTTGAAGCTATTTAGTACTTTGCACTCACATAAACATGCTATCTGTCAGGATTTTTTTATGACACAATGTAGCGCAGAAAATATTATAGTTAATATTTTGATGTTACCTTTCTGCACATTGTCACAAAAGAATGTAATCAATAGTCTGTTGCACAGATCTAAATTCATTTATTTATATGCAAGGAAGATAGCCTATTTAAAATAAATGGGAAGATAATTTTAGATGTGTTCACAGCCAGATGCCTAATTACTAAATAATGGAATGACATAAGACCTTTAGTGAAAGTGTGGGAATAGCACTCTAAAAGCCCCTTGCCTAGCAAATATCCATATATAAAATTCTGTAGGGCATTTTTTTCCAAAGCCCATTAAGATGCTCTTGGCTCTGCCAAATTGGAAATAAGTCTCTTGCCAGCCTGTATACATCTTCAGAGAGAACAGTTAATGAGATGTGAGGGAGATTAGGCTGTGTGTGTGTGTGTGTGTGTGTGTGTGTGTGGCAGTTTAGCCTCACTTTCCCAATCTTTTTTTTTTGCTTTGCACCTCTATTGTTGGAGGAAATGAAAAAAGTGTTTTGTTTTTCATTGGGCAAGTCAGATTGTATGCATAGAACATCCAAATGAGTTCCAATGTGAATCAACCCAGCTGGGTTTTTCTAAATTCTTTTAGATTTGGTCAATGAGAATATCTTACAGTTGTCATGACTTGATCAATGTGTCAATCCTCTGCAGGCATTCAAGTTTAAAATGCATATGGTCTGCAAGCTTCCTGGCAGCCTTCCTCAGCACCATGTATGGTGTTTTCTGAGTAGTGTGAAAAGCCTTCGGCTAGTGTAGGAGACTGCGATAGCACTTTTTCAGTTTCAATCAACTGCTGGCCTAAATCAGTAATGGAGGGTGGGATTAAGGATCACTACCCTCTCAAGCCTTGAAAGGAACTAGAAAATAACAGCAAGAAGTCTATGGATGGATGTAATTGTATGTTGAGGGATTAGAAGAGAGAGCACAGAAAATAAGCAAAAAATAAATCTTATTCGGTAAAAGAGAGCATATAGGCATGCAGAGCATCCTTGACTAACTCTGTGAGGGATACAAGGAGGGAGTCAGGTAGGATGTAATCCATCTGAGTTTGAAGGATTAGTGATCAGACTTGCTGTTTGTGTTGAACAGAAGAATCGCTACATGCTGCTTTTTTATACTTGTTTCCACAAAAAGAGAAAAAGCATTCAACTTTGCTTGTCTCCTTAATACATTAGTGAAAGAAAACCTGCCGCAGGAGGTAACAGAAGGAAAAGTCACTTGTGGTGTTCCTCCATTGGGAAAAATGTTCCCTCTGGGATTTCTCTGTCAGCTGGTGAGGGTGGTCCAGCAATTTTGTTGAGGGTGGGGGAGGTCAATTTGTCACATCATTGTTGACATGTCAAAATATAACAGGGTGGCCTTCCTCCTGCTGTCTAATGGCACTTACCCACTGCTAGTACCAGCTCTGCTCGGGCCTGAATCGACTCGACTTGTCCGTGGTTCCCCGTCCTTCTTTTTCCACTGCAGGTTTTGTACTGCTTCATGTGTGAGGCTAGCGTGGCTGGTCGTCATCGTGACACCACAGGAAACTGCCATGACCTAACGTGACACACACACAGAACGTCAAAGGTGTGTTGTTTTAGATTCCCGGCATGTGGCTGTTGCCACAGCCAGGAAACACATTTTGTTTCAAAAGAAGCTTGAGGCAGCAAAAAAACACAGCTGGCTAAGCTATTTAAAAATGCTGAGTTTGTTCAGGACAACCCCTGTCCGTCGCTAGCAATGATGATGCAGTGATTATTGACCATTCTCTCCAACCAATCAGTAGTACACAGGTTTTCACGTCACCTTTGGTATCGCATCAGCTCGCTTGGAACCACAACGGAGATGATATTAAACCATGGACTTTTTCCATAATGGAAAACCCAAAAAATGTGAGTAGAGTTGAGGCGTGAAGAGCAGGTACCATGTAATGGAAAAACGCCACATGAAGGGGAGACCCTTAGGATTGATCTAAAGCCATATAAAACACACTGTTCACTACATAGACAATGCCAATAACTTCTATTCTCACCCTCTAGCCAAGAGGGTGTGGTTTTCCTACCATTATGTATTATGTATGTTAGAGAACCAAGGCATTCTGTTTATTGCTATGGTCTTTCTTTTTGCCCACACAGACCTTTTTGCCCCTGGAGGGGAGTCTCTATATAGAAGTCCCAAGCTTGACACCCATGATAAGGCTCAGAGGGATGAGTGCCACACAGTGCTTTTGGGATGTCATATCGAGGTGTCATGGATGCAAATAGATTTTACACTGGGGACCTTTTTGTTTTTGTTTTTCAGACACAGACTAGTACACATGGCTGAGGTGATTTGCTAAATAAGCCACCCCTCAGAGACTTGGAGGTAAACAAGCATTAAGCACAGATAAACATGCATTCCAGAATTGTCATGGAAACATCAGACGCTGTCAACGGATGCAGACAACGGTGATGGCATTGCCGTTAAAATGTCAACAATGACACTGTTGTTGTGTGGATGAAGCATAGACGGTCTCTACCCCTGAAAGGCCTCTGAGGTGGTTTCACTGTTGTGAGACCACGGGGGGCTTTTGATTCATCAAAATCAATAGTGCAGATGATCCAACATGCAGATATTCTTTAGTACAAACAAAGCCACAGCAGTACATCAGTGGCTAACTTTAAGGTCTGTGAACATCATTCAGGATTCTAAATATAGTTATACTTTTTTCACTGTGTAGTTGAGGCAGAAAATTCAATTGAATACTGAAACACTTAACTTTAGTTTTACCAGACGGAATTGAAATACAAGGCCAACCTTTATGTAAAGTGATGTGGAGGTGCATTTAAAGAGTAAAAGAATAAAGAATAAGGCTGGGGATTTTCTGTCAATACATTATGAATTCCCCAGCACGTCTGTGGCTCTCAGCCCCAATGCCGTTCATTCCTACTGACGTAAATCATTAAAAACAAATTACATATAGGCTACAGTATGTATTATCATTTTCAAAACTATTTTGAACTTTGAAAAGTAATTTCTTTAAAACAGCTGGGCACTGTAATTTTAGAAAACTTTACTTAAATAAAAGCCAATACTGTATTTGTTGGGGACTATTTTCAAGGTGGATTTGTTGCCTTATTGAGCATTAACATCATCAGCTCATTTCAAAGGTTTTGGGACAACACTGGAGCTCTATGGTACTGATGAATAAGTTATATCAGGCTTTGCTTACATATAGGCTAAGTTAATTTTATAAGTTAATTTTAGTTGGAGTATTTTCATGTGATTTGTTTTAATATAATATATATATATTTTTTTTTTTTTTGTTTGTAGATGTAACCAGACTTATCCTTTAAAGCTTTAGTGCGTAACCTTTTTATATTAATGAACATCCATTACATTCAAGCCATTGCCAATTGAGTTGCTACAAAGCTAATTAAGACTATGCTCCACAAAAGTCTTTCTGTATTTCTCAGTATGGCTGTGTTCAGGAACTGGTGTCGTCCGGCGACTTTAGCACACAGAAACTCAAGCAAACATAATTATCTCGTCTGAAGAGTCCATTTTTTTTTTATATTACTTGTGCTACGTGGCTACAAGCAACTGTGTGGAGGAGGGGTGGGGGTGATGCACGATCCCTGAAGGTGGATGCCCTAAGGGGATGACAGGAACTTTGCAGTATAGCTTTAACACTATATAAACCGATTTGAGCAAGTAAATTAATTATAATCTCTGGTCTCAGTTCATATTTTTTTGAAACAACAGTTATTTTCCTTTTCTCTAGAGAAAATCACTTCATTTTCTACTCTTCTCCCTAATCTGGGTAGCACCCTACCTAGAAAGTAAAATTAGCTAAAGGCTGAGTGGAAAGTTCTGTTTTATTCTTTTGACCGCCAGAGACGGTATAAATCTATCACTACAAATCTTCTCTGGTGGTCACCCAGGATTTATAGAACCATACACCGTTTGTGGTGGGGCTCTAGATTTGAATGCATCTGCTGAAGCTTCTGTTTATGATTGCTTGTGTGTAAATGGGAAATATGAATGGGATAGTTATTTGCACTGTATATGGCCTTACCAGACTAATGGAATAATTATCTTAATTGGACTACAGTGTGCATGTTACATACTCAGTCAGTAGATTGAGACATTTCTGGCTCTAATGCTGTGTGGGTGTTTTTGTGCTGTCTTTTGTCCTACAATAGTGGAGGTTTAGTGAGAGTTCAGTTCAGGAGATATTCAGTGAAAAAGAAGAGCTTTGTGCTGTCTGTGTAAAATTGTGTGTTACTCCTGTTTCTCTCATTTCTAATAAGTCTAATAAGTCATATGCACTTGATCACCATTATTTGCAACAAGGACAACAGGAAAAAAATGCATGCATATTCTGTGGCAGCTCAGTATGATCTTTACCTAAAATGTGCAATCAATAAACTATTTAAGTTTAAAGCACCCATATTATGCTCATTTTCAGGTTCATAATTATATTTTGAGGTTTTACCAGAATAAGTTTACATGGTTTCAGTTTCAAAAGACACCATATTTTTGTTGTACTGCACATTGCTGCAGATCCTGATTTCACCCAGTGTGTTTGGGTTTCTGTTTTAGTTACAGAGTGACACATCCCACTTCTATACTATCTTTGTTGGGAGTCGCTCATGTGCAATAGCTAGGTAAGATCACATCAGCTAGATATCTCTTTCTCCAAGGCAGGATTAGCTGGGAGACTTCTTCTAAACGAGGGCACACTTGTGGAATACCTGCAGAACAGGGACATGGAAGTAGTTATTTTGTAGATTATAGTGAACTAGTGTGTGCTGTAGCAGTGTTTTGCCATTGAGAATGAGGTAGCATGCTAGCGCTAGCATGTACTACAGTTAGCCACCTTGTATCGGCTAGTTACGTAGAAAGCCGTGCAGATTTTGAACAGCTCAGCCGGAGACTGAAGCAGAGGACATTCAGAAACCCGTATCTCACTCAAAACAGCATGGATAATTTTTTGTAAAAATAATAATAAAAAGTTATTTTTTCATAATATGGGCACTTTAATAATTTCATGACAGCAGCGTTGCAGTGGCCGTAACAAGACAGTTCCAACTGCATGACTGCATGTCTCAAGTTAATAGATGATAATGGCTCCCCAAGTAACAAGACAATAGACAATAGAAAACCACAGTACCATCCCTGTAACACAGATTGGAAGTAAATTGTGTTTTTAAAGAGCAGCAGTTATTAGCCAGGACAATACAAGCAGGTAAATGATGTTGTCTAGTTATAAATTAGGAAATTTATACTGATTACATGAATTCATGACCCAGTTTAATGTGATCTCGTTTGCTACTTTGAGCTGAAAGACTAGAGATTGGTATTATCTTTATGTTAATGCTAAAATCTAGAGGGCTGATCTTAACCTTGGGTCACATTTCTGGGCTTAATTATAACATTAAATAATAGGCTTTGCAGTGAAATGTCGTAGGGGATATAATGACACTCCTGCATATGTCAGAGGTCTGCCCTATGTTCTTTCACCCTGTGTGCCTCATTTCCTTTTTTCCTCCGATTTAGGCCCTGTGTTCCTTTTAACTCAATGATCTGTGAGAGCCCCACTAATGCTGATGTTAATGTATTTTATGATGATTGATTCCTGCAAAAATGCTAAAATGCACATTTAAAGACTCAATATGAGTGAGAAGAAGGTACAAGAGCTTTTGAAATTGAAATATAAAAATTAGCTACAACTAAAAAAAATCTGTTTTTTGAACAATTTGTACACCATTTTATTACAGTCTCTTTTTAATAGTTCTGTATAATTGGATGTATTTTGCATGTATCATGGCACTGCATATTGCATTTATTTTTTATCAAATTGGCTTGTAATGAAGCGTGTTGGACGTAGGACTTGCAAAGTGCTTTAGAATGACATCGGAATTAATCTGGAATCTAAAGAAGAACTTTGGGGGTAAACGAGCAGTTCCTTTAAATTACCTATCCTTATAACTGATGGAAAAGACATCTTGGCTCACTCGTCTCACACCACTGACTTCAATGGGACCACATAGTGCATCTCCAGGGAGCCTCGCCATCATGACAAATGTGACAAGCTCATGTAACCCTAATGTCAAGAGAAGTCCAGTTGGAAGTTGATCTAAGAATGTTGAGGCTTGAGAAAGAATATCTCCCTCCTTCATAGTTCTAGTGTTATCAATTTACGGCCTATTGGAAAGGAGATGCAACCATTTTGGAAAGGGTTATTGAAATGGGTGGGCTATTGGCCATGTGTCCAGTATTTACATCTTTTGGGCCCTCAGATTTTGTCATGTGTCAAATTAAACATCTGCCATTGTGATGCTTCTTGGCTCGTTCTTTGGCTCCTGGAGGCTTCTAAAATCTGAAAAGAAGCCAGCCTCATCTCCTGCTCCCAGAACCCCGCTGTTTCCTGTCCCCTGTGTAAGCTGCCGGTAAATGAGTGGGCTGGTCATCTCGCACCCTGGGGCTCTACCTCAGGCTCTTCAGACCACCAGCTGTTGTGTTTAGGACTGAGTCATGCACTAGTTAGCATGATGAATCCAGAGCATGAGTGCAAGGCTTTAACCTCACCATGTGTCTCCTCTTCCCTCCTAGCCTCAAATAGTAAGCAAGTATAATAAACTATAATACACTTCATATACAAAAATACACAGATCATTTTAGAGACATCAATAATTAATCACTTTCGATAATTTAACTGATCGAGAATATGCATGCAAACTTAGCATGAAAGAGAAATTTGAAATTTGGATCCCCTCTTTGGTGAGTGATGATTGACTGTTTTACTGTGCCTTTCTTGTTGTATTATTTGTGTTGATTCTACTAACTAGTAAACAAAACTTCACCAACACAGTTGTATGTTGTGAGATGATTTCAGTAGCTTAAAGCAGGCTAAACCATGTACTTTAGTAAATACGTAGTACTGTTGTAGATGTGACTTACAACATATAATGACTGGCAGTTAATCTGGTAATATGTCAAAGCTAAACAAGAAGGGGAAAGTAACAACTTTAGACCCAGTGCATACAGAACTTGAAATAGCGCCAGTTGAAAGGATTTGTGTTAATTTCTTTGCCAGCACTAGTTGTCGTCCTAAACAACAGGTGCAGCTGTTGGTTTGAAGTGTTGCTTACTTTGATGACGTGCTTTGAGTTCTCCTCATCTACAGTACTGTATGTCCTTAAGAAAAACATTAGAATTTTAAATTGTGGTAAAGTGGGTTGACTATTAATTGAATAACGGCAGTAGAAGCAGTATCGTGGTTGGCAATTTCAAGTGAAGCCATTATTACATTTTATTTAACACATTATTCATAGATTTTTTATTTTAATACCTAAATTGACCTCATGTTTAAATCAAGCTTTGATTGAGGACAATCATGTTTTGTTAGTCAATAAATACTTCAGGAAGAATAATTCTCTGTACGGTTTAATAATAATGAAGAGGAAGATATATGCTTTAGTCAAGCTGTGAAAAATATATATTTTACAGTTTGATATGACTGTGATGCACATGGTCATGATGACATGATTTACAAACCTTTTTATGTGTTGCAACACACAAATCATATTTCTCATATTTCAAGTCCTTCACACTAGGACAAAACTGTCCAACCAGCCAAGTAGTCATATAATTTAGAAACACCTTATGAGACTGTATCAACAATCTCATGGGTGTGATTTGGAAATACATACGTATGTTTTTATGTTCTTATTTTAACATACAGGCTTCATCTCTGACTTTTGTGTGAATTCTATTGGAAAATTGGCCATCGGCACTACCATGAAAGAGGCATGAAGTTATACAGTGTACCGTAGGTCTGCATTGATAGACTGGAGCTATGGCCATAAGCTTAACGTAAGTGCTCGACTTTATAAATTAGTCAGAATTAAGTTGTCAGATGGAAAGTTTATAAAAAGATTAATGTGGGTGCTGATCATTGTAGTGCCTGACTACAATAACAGAAACCTTGATATTCACTGCTTGTGATGTGATGATGTGATTTAGTCTTTTCTTGAAATATGGCTCAAATGGACTTTTTTGCTAAATTCATTCAGTCAACTTTGGGTTTAACTCAAAACCCTAAGGTGAATTCTGCAAGTATGTCATATTGGAGATATGTTAAGAGATAAGATATGTTATTGGAGGTAAGTTTGGCTTACCGGCTATATAGTGTGGGTTTAAAGTCCGGCATCCATTTCAGACAATCTCATCCCCTTCTGCTATTTCTGTAGAAAACATAAATATTTGCTTTTTTACTTTGAAATACTTGCTAAATCTCCTATATTGTTGTTTTGGCATATACTAGTGCCCCAAAAACCAAACAAACATTGACGCTTCACATCAGACAAAGTTTGCCGTTCTGGGTATTTACTGTATTTAAGGCATATAATACACAACATTTGTTAGCTTTACATGACTAACACCGAAACCCTACAACCGTTTTGAATTTGTCCAATGACGTGAATGCTTGTAAGTGGTAAACATTTGAATCTATTACATCTCCACCGTCCATCCCATAGGATGTGAGCGCAGCAGAAGGCTTGTCTTACTTACAGTATGACTCACATATGTACAGTAATTCTGCAGAAGTCCCTGCAATGTTGATATCCATGCCACTAGCCTACTGTTATTTATAATTTTGGAAAAATACTATGTTCTACTTAGAAGTGAGGTGTGGTATCCCCTTGGTATTTGGAATAAGCTTATCTTTTCCCACATCTGGAAATCATGTTCTGAGGTCCATGGCCATTTGTCTACAGTTTGAGATATTGCCTTTTCATATTTCCAACTCAATAATAGTTTCTTATTTAGTCCAACTGGGTTTTCAGTGTAGAACCTGGCTAGTGCAATACTGTCATTGTGCAACATTCTGCAAAAAGATGTTTGCAGGACAAAAAAATTGGATTTTAACCCAAACAAAGCCACTGTTTTTTTTTAATTTCTATATAAATATGTAGGCACACAGTGAAAAACACTTTCTGAACTGATTCGCTATTGACTATTTGATTCAAGACAATCAATTGTTTTATTATCTTCCTGTCATGCTGTCAGTTTACATTGATGGAAGCTGCGTTGATAATTGTAATTGTTTTTATTTGCACCTACTGCTGTCATGTCTCAAGCACACAGGCTGCTCATTACTAACAAAAGGACAGATTGGCTAGCGCATCATAAAATGATGAGCTCGATATTATTCAGGGCATTAAGCTATACCTCCCTGCTTCACTCCACATTGTGAACAATATAGTTATCTATACATTACTGTCCTGCAATGTTCCAACTCTGGAAGTTATTTCAAAGTGAGAACATATTTTAGCAGCCACTAAGTGTGGTAACATATGGCTGGGGCGATTGAGGTAATTATCTGTGTCATCTTGTTTGGACATATTCAATTTGGGTCCCAAGCCTCAGTGGAAATAGTTGAAAGTGGATGATTTGGTTGATGGAGAGGAGATCCAGATGGCAGAGCAGCGGTGAGATCAATCGAGCTTGATGCATTTTTCCAACTTTAACATGCAGACAGATGTGATTTAACACAGTAATTGAGTTTACTTCCAATTCACTGATTTCTGTTGACAAGTAATAACAACTAAGAAACCGTTTGAAAACGTACTTGTAAAAACTCTTAATCATTCATTTGTTCATGGGTTATTTTATCATAAAAATTGCTTTTCATTAACCATGTTCCTATGTTTAATAGGCCATAGAAGGCAACCTGTTTAGGATGTTTGAAGTATTGATTGTGGTTTAATTGCAAATACAAGAAATGTTCTCTAGAATTCTTCCTCCTCATGTAATGAGTGAAGTGATTAATACCAGCAACTTTATTTCCTGTTGTTTTTATCATAAAATTGCAGGAAGTAGTAAATTGTAATTTCCCATAGCGCATTGTGAAATCTTCAAATTGCTTGTTCAATCTGACCAACAGTCCAAACCCCAAATATATAAAGAAAAGATGCACACATTTGAGAAGCTGAAACTAGCAAATGTTAAATTAAAACACAGTTCAATCAGCTCTCTCTTAAAACCTGGTAACCTGTTCATACTGTTTTTTAAAAACTATATTTATGGCAATGCTCCTGCTTTTTCTTGTTGAAAGTTTATATTTTTCCCTCAAAAGTGTCCGTCTGGACTACATTTAGAATGTTGGCTTTAAACCGTCTATATTACTTATTATAATATTACATTTCCCTTTTATTCTTGGTGCAGATGTTTAAAAGAGCATTGTAAGACTAGGAATAGCTTTTGTTAAATGCAGAAAATATTAAAATTTAGCTTTTTTCATCTGATTAATAATCAATGAATCTAAGTAATTATCAACAGATTAATCGAGTATCAAGATAGTCGTTAGTTGCAGCTCTACTCCAGTCATTTCTAAATGAGCACTGTTATAAATATGCAGGGTTATAAATCACGTATTAATGGTCCGTATTTTTTTAATTTCTAAACTACATTTGTTTCTTCAAAGTAGAATGGATTGCAAGAGGTGATATGATGTATTTCATCATAGAAAGTTAAACGTACCGAGAGAATCATCTGACAGTTGGTAGCCTACTTTTTCTTTGCATTTTAAAAATTAAATAAAATGTACATGTGCTTAGAGGAAGCAGATGTCCCAATACTTCCAGAATGCCTTTGATTTCAGGAATGTTTTATTATGCTCATTTTAAAAGTTAACCTTTAAATAGAACATATCATCTGGAGATTTTAAGCTGACAAGAGTACCTGGTCAGTTAACCTTTTGCTCTTAACTATTTTAACTTAACTCATTTTTTCCCTTTCATATAACATTACAGACTATTCATACAGTCTTCCATCATTCAACAACCTGTAATTCTATTTGTGCAATTTTGCTCCCTTTTGCCCTCTAATCTAGGTCATGTCAGATGAAAAAAGGCCTGTTTTAAATGTGCCGAAATCCAAATAAAGAAAGGACAGTCATGGCCTAAATGTGTGAGAGGCCTATTCTGTACCTGAGTCAATAGATCTCAAAGATAGACATGTCAGCCTTTCACAGGGAGCTGAGGCTCAGGCAGCCTTTTAGCTTTTACTGTCCAGTGTGCTAAACCTGGCTAAAGCATTTAGTCCAAAGAGAGTAATTAACTTTAACTTTGCCCCTCTTCTGCAAAGTCCAGTTTTCCTTAACCTGGAATTTATTGCCATAGACTTTGTTGTGACAATCTATAAAAACCCAAGAGTGAAAATAACATGCTTTTCAAGACTAAGACCAACATGAAATAAGATTTTCTAATTTTTCTTTGAATTAATTCAGTGTCACACAATAATTTATATCGTAACTAAATGTGAAAATAAGGTTTAGAAATGTTATGATACTTAGTGTAAGTGTAGATTTATGTCTTATGCATGTGGGTATATCTATTAGATTATGGGAAGTGGTACAAGTCAATATATATAGATGGATACAATATTTAATCAAGGTATACAGTATGTCATTTTATTTCATTTATATATATTATAATACAAGTTTTCTGGAAAATCCAATCCAATCAGTAGCAGCTAAGGCATGACATAACCTGACAGGATTGTCTGTTTTTGGCTAATTGCATGAATTAAATACCTGACTAAAAAAGGTACTTCATCACACTGATTAAAAAATAACCATAGAGAAGTCTTTGTTCATTGATTGAACATTGCCCACAATGGCCAAAAGCACCAAGAGATATGTAAGGTACGATTACTATGATTTGTGGTATAAAAGGTATAACAAAACGGCCAATGTTTAACAACTTTGTATCTCATTTACGTCAAATGTGTCTCATACAGCATGTATCATGAAACAAATTATTACATCACCCACCCCAATATGCAAAATCACAAGTAGGATAGTCTCATATCTCCCAATGCTAAAAATTGGGAAACTGAGTTACAAATAAACTGAATGATGATATTGCGGGAGACCTGGCTCAAGTAAACTCAATTGAATGAATTGAAATGTCAAGAGCATGGACCTGTTTCTGAACCCTTCATTTGAAGGCAGTAAGTATCTGTGGCAGCCGGACTATAAGAGCAGAGAGGGGGCAATATCCCAGAAGCAGTCCTGAATGAAACTGGAGCTGGAATTTGGTGATAGATCAATGATAATAAATGTGATTCATTCAATTTGTTGCTTCCCTGTTATTGAGCTTGGCTATGCTTTGGTGTGAAATGCTCGCTAACAGGCAGCAGCCTAAAATATCCTGGAACCAGATAAAAACAAATCCTGATTTCAGTCAAAATGTGGGTGACCTGCATAGTACCTACTGTATACACTTCGCTCTTTCTGGCTCTTTATACTAGACTGACTGACTGTGGACAAACTTGGAATAAAACTCACCAGCTCTGAGTAGAATAAATGCTGCCACACTGCAGACATTATTTTCATTTACCTGATCACTTCACCTTTGTATGAATTTTCAGCATGGGTGAGTAACACATTTTTCTCTCTTGACTTCATGATGTGTTGGCGTGTTTGGCACAAAACTCTGGCGAGAATGTCCTCACTTTATAAATACTGGCAAGAGTGGTCAAGGGATGTACCAGATGGCATGGCACATATGCAGATTGCCCTTTGGTCAGGTAGACTAATGGATCCTTTTGGGAGTTAATCACACTATCTGGCATCAGACCTTCCATGGGCATTGAACCCACTTTTTTCCCACAGCTGCCCTGAAATATTCTGAAGCTTTCACTGCAACATATGTTTTGTAGTTATGAGGGATACAATTGAAAAAACAAGCCTCTTTAGCATTTTAATCTCCAAAGTAGAACATTTTGAAGTAGTCAAACTGTATGTATCTTTTGATGGTGGATCATTACTCCAGTGGCAACACATTTAGCGCCGGGGTCAATAAGAGCAAGTGTGTAAGACTTGTTGTCTGAACACCTTGGAAATCAAATGTAACACTTGACTGTTCGGAGTGAAAAGCAGGACATCATAACAAGGAGGGAGATATTGCTTAAATATGGGCAGTATCGGCCAACATTTTCTGGCTACAAAAACACACGGAACTGCTGTGTTATGATTGAAAAGCCTGACTGAACACACATATCAATAGCAGCTAACCACCAGCAAGAACAAGACAGGGTAGGTGAATTAAAACAATGTCTGACTTGAAAACGCATCTTGATGTTACGTAAGGGCCTTGTTCATGTTGTTTAGACATATTAATTGCATTGTGTGTCTGTTAAGAAGCACAAAAGCACTCTAAAACTTGCCCTGTTACCTGCCTTTTTAGCTCAGTGGAAGCGTGTACGCGTAGCTGCAGCTACTCAGTGTTGCCTGCACCGATTCAGGTTGGTCAAAATGTACTTGCATATTTATAGCGATCAAGATTAACATAAAAATTGGCCGGAATTCTCCTTTAAAGCAGCTACTCATGCCTGTCTATAGTTAGTTCTCATTAATGTAATAAAATGTTACTGGCAATATGCTGTGAAGAACAGTCTTTGTATTTGTAGTGAGAAATGGCTAATTTGTCTTAATTTTGAATCAGCAGAGAAAATCTCAGTAGCAACCCTCCGCGCTAGTACATCTGAGGCATTTCTAAACTGTGAATCTGTTGCATCTCACCAGGGCATGTGCTGCAATTGTTGAGCGACATGGCTGCTGAATGTACTGTAGGCTCTGCTGACAATTTTAATGAATCACTATGAGAAGACAAGGATAAGAATTGTGCCATCTTTTACACCTGCCCATTAGAGATGACTGCAGCATCTGCCTGTGTGTGAAACTTCAAACATGCGGAGCACATGCTTCTTTAACATCAAGGGACCAGAAGCCAAGAGGATCTGAGGCCAAATGGCAACTGTGGAATAAAGCATACCATAGGATGTTAGTTCTTCTTTAATCTCTGCATGATCATACCTCCAGGTCCATCGATTTCCTCCCAATGACCTATATATCCCTGACTATCCCTGCAATTTAATGTGTTTAAACAAACGTGTCACACATAGGAATGTTATAGTAACATTCATAATGGGTTGGGGAACTTCTGTGAAAGGAGCTCTCTTGGCGTCTTTGTGGCTGATTGCATGTGTCAAATGGGCATTGTCTTGTTGTTTTCTCTCTAACCATTCATCAGCATTGAGCCGACCTATGTGAGCATTCTCTGATTCTGTAGTCAGTGACTTCACCTAATTACAATGCTACGCTACAATCATGTTTCGCAGTCCATGAAGATCGCGATCCAGAGGAGCCAAACACATCTGCACATCAAAGAAACTAAACAAAACAACTAATGCGTGATTACATTTGTAAGCTGCACAATATTTCTTATGCCTCACTTCCTTTTGATTAGTAAACATTTGAGCAAATGCCAGAACCTTTTACTGTAAAATCCCCAAAGAAGATTAGCATTTGTACTTAATTTTCTTGCCTTCTGTAATTGCATACATTTAAATCTCTGTTCAGCTTGTTCTGAAAGATGTGCAGCGGTGCCTTCTAACATGATGCAGCTGCAAGGACAGAGTGGAACATTAGCAAGCTGTACTGGGTTAAAGACATTTTATCCACGCTTTTTTTCACCACAGTGATTCCATAACTATTTGCTCATAAGTCATATATAAACCTGTGAGTGAATAATGTATTATGAATGTGTGTATATGCTTGTCTGTGAGTGCTGATCCCTGAATTTGTGATCAGGTTACGAGTGTAATGATTCATGAATGTGGGTGGATGTGCCAGCCCTAATGTTTAAGATTCAGTTCCGTTGTTTCACATCTAAATGGAAGCAGTTTTTTCTTTATATGAAGAGCCTGATGTGACACATGTGTCAGTTTTAATATATTAGCACTGCTGTCAGCGTTGTCACCCCAGGCTTACATACAGTATGTATCTCTGCTGCCTACTCAGTTAAAACTTTACACTGTCCCTTTTGTCCTGTGCCTTTTTGTCAAAAGTCTGAAAGAAAGAACACGTACAACCCACAAGTTATTTTTAGCAAATGTGCAAAGGTTTCAGCAGCAGTAAAAGATTTGGTCACACTGCTGATTTGGCAAACCATTTTAACAGATGCAATAGCCGTGCTCTGGGACTGTCGACAACTTCCCACTTGCCCCTCTTAACCTGCAGCTAACGGTAAAGTTGGTAACAAAAAAAGTGTTCTGTTTTTTTTTTGCGTCAGTGCTCTACTTCCTAACAGCTCTGATTTGTCAAAATCCAATACTGAAGCGATTGTCTTTGTAAGCATATAGTAACAGCAAGGCTTTATTAATGAACATGTGTTCAAATTATTATTTTTTTTTATTATTATTGTCAGCATGTTGAATATTTTAGTACAACCATATTTGTTCTGCTAGTATAGTTATAATGGGAAGGCGGGAGGTTTAGTGTAAATCCTTCAGATAACTATTTTTTAAAATAATTGTGCAACTGTACATAGGAGCTATAAAATGGAACTGCACTATATACAGTCACATTGTATCATACTGCTTTGACAAAGGTGGGGAGTGGGTCTTGTTGACTGTTAAATTGGTACATGATTTGTTTTAATGTCATATTTAATTTAAACAGCTTTATTGTTTCATCGTTTACAATCTGGATTATATTAGGCCAATCATGAATGCACTCACAATTGGTTTAATTCATCTTTAATGTATTTCCTATAGCAACACCATTTGTGTTTCATACCCATACAGACATCCCTAACTTAATATTGTGTCTACCACTACTTCTCCTTTTTTGTTGCCACTGTTGGTATTGAGATTTACAAGTTTAACTCAGCCTGACAGTGTCCGTGCACAACTGTGATCTCACAAGCATACAGTGTATTGACAGCTTGACTTCAGATTCCATCTTGGGTGCAAAACAACCAACTAGATTGCAACAGACATGGTCTAGTGGGCTAAAGATCTAGACTTAAAAAAAAAAATGTTGAATAGTTTTATCCTGTATTATTTGGCATTACTGCTATTTCTATGCTATTCTTTATTTTGGCATCTGTACTGTTTGAAGCAACCAGAATAAAAGATGTGTGAGAAAAGGAGAGAAGCAAAAACGTGAAAAAAAACACATTATAAATATGCTGCTCACACACCTGGCTGCTTCTCACAAAGTCCTATTTTATGTTTGTTAACAGCAGCAGCATCTTTTTTCAAAGTGGTTAAAGTAACAAGTCAAATTATGTGTTATACAAAAACAAAACAGATGAATAGAGGGGTGTGCAACTTATGAATGCTAAAAGCACCAGGGTTTGCTTTCAGCTGTCATTTGCACTAAAGGGCAGTTCTGCCCTTTATTGATTTTTTTCTCCTTTTTTGCCAACCTTTAGTGGCCAACAGAGGTGTTCTGCCTACTTTGACAAGTTAAGTCAATTTGTTGGATCAACGGAAACTTCAGATTGACATTGACATACTTCAGAGTTGCAGGGCTTCCTAATGCAGTGAGCAAAGGACATTTTTCTTAAGTTATCCATCATTATGAAAATAAATCTACTTTTGAGCAGATCTCTTACTTGGTATTGTGTCAACAATTTAAGATCTTGGGAAACACGGTCCACAAAGCTGAAATGAGGTGTTTTCTTTGATTTTTACCAACCAGCTGATGCACAAATAAAATAATCAGAGTTTCTATTTGCAGCCCCGGTTTGAATAGCCTAGGCCGCACAGTTATTCACACCCTGTGACTTAACAACAAAAACATATCATGGTCAACATTTATCTTCCTGGACAGCAAAAACTGGCATATTAAGAAAGTTTTGTCTCTAAAGTAGTATAACAATTGAATTTCTAGCGGAAAATGAATACTACAGTTGTGCTTTCTGTCTTTAGTGAAAGCATACAACCGTTGTTAGTTAGTTTTTTTGCATACAGTAAGGTTACCTAGAAACCAAGGCTTAAAGACACTAAGTGGTCAACCGCTGTACTACATTTGACAAGAACTGCTAGATGAGTGGTTACAACAGTGAGCCTTGGCACAGGAGTCTGGGGCTTGATTCCCCACTGAAGAAATCTTGCTTTTTTCATTTTGGATTGAATCATTTACATGCCATTGCGTAAGTCAGGGCTCGCCCCCCAGGTCGAGAACCACGCAAGTGAATGTATCAACGTCTCTCTAAAGTGTGTGAAATATTGGACACTGCAACAATTTTATTTAGGCCATAGAGCAATATTCCAAAAAGATGTTATACATGAGTTGTATGGATAACTGTGTGTAAATATTGGGTACAAAAATCATCTACTTCTAATTTATACACTGCTACAAATATAATTCCACTTCTAATTTATACACTGGTACGCATAGCATACATTGATATTTGTACCAGAAGGGGTTTTAATAGACACATTGTTGCATTGTTGTGTGCACCAGGGTACAAAGAGCATTCCCTTCTAATTGTAACAGGGTATGAATAGCATACACTGCTAGGTATACCAGGGGTACAAATAGCTTCACCCTTAAATAATACCACTATGCTACTTGCTTCCACAAGCTCTGTACCCTGCATGATATTGTTTTCTCTGCATGCACCGATCACAGCTGGGAATAAAGATTGTCACACAGTGTTGTATCTCCATAGGGTGAAAATAATGTGTGACAGTTGAGGAAGGCTGTTGCTTTGCTAAAAGATTACGCTATTGTTGTTTAGTAGAAGAATAAAAGAGCCTTAAAGACTGGCCAAAAAATCAACTTCTGCATTTCAGCATATTTTTTAGTTTTAGAGAGTTTGGTCTCAGTGGCCAGGAGGCTTGTGCATTACTCTGGAGACATTGGGCTAGTGTTGAACTGTTGATGGTGCACCTCATTACTGTAGCTTGGTGCCCCTCTAAGGACTGATTAAGGATTAAGCCCATTTAAGAGTACCAGCACGTACAAACTGCATCCTCCTTGTTTCATTATCCGCGCACAGCTCTGTCATCTATAGCTTACTGTATATGCATGCAGAACACCATGGCCTGCATTGTATTGTAGGATCCATCAAAAACAGCCCAGTGAGTCTACTCTGCACCAACCCACCACTGGCACAGCAACAACCGTTTCATCTTTTTCTCAAATGTTAATATGTATAACTGGGGGAAGGGGTTAAACCTCATAATGATGATGATAATGATGTCCGACGCTCTCAGACATAAAGCAGCAGAGGAGAGATTATAGGCAACAGCCACTGATCAGAAAATGTGGCACCCCTAAAATCAACATTTTTTTGTTGTTTCTTTGTTTTGTGTTTATGGGTCTTAACTTCTGACTGACAAGTAGTCTATGAAGGAGCCATCAAGTCTGTCTAAATCTCCTGCTGCGAGTCAAAGACTTTTTGGGGTACAAAAAGTATTTTTTTTTTTTTGTTGAATTGGTACAACTCATTCATGTTGGAAGCTTACTCACTTTAATTTTCTTATAACTGGCTGTTGATAATGGTCAGTTGGTTGGGCAATTTCTGTTGCATTTAGTTGTACTAGTGCAGTGCCTGTTCAAAAGGCACCCACACATCCAAACAAGCCCGTATTAAAATGATGAATACACTGCATTGATATAGAGCTTTTATTTTAAAGCGAGTCCAAGAGTCTTTTTGAACTTTCGTGCATGAATGTGGGATCTCTGTATTTAGGCATTTTATCACATGCATCCTTTTAGTTGCTCTGTGCAAGTTATTGGATACATCAGATTTTAAGTCTTTACGTGGATTGGGTCACTCATGGACGTTTATACGCTTGTCCTGTGCTGTTGTTTGGAGTAGTAGGTGTCTCAACCAAAGGTTCTTTTAGTACTCTCACAATGTATGCTTCAGAAGTCTCTTGTTATCTGGCTCAACTCATCATTTCTTATCTCACGTCTCTCCATGATACTATAGGTGATGCTGCCATCACCATACTCTGAGATAGAGATTGTGTTAAATGCATGATGGGTGAAGCCAGGTTTCTGTCTGATAATGCTGTGTATTATAGCTGTACAGCTGAACGTTTCATATAATCAGACTTCTGACTATTTTCCCCTCATTCTTCATGTTATCCAAGCTCTTTTACACACTTACACTCTTTACACACTGAGGATAATCCACAGATGTGAGAGTCTGTTTAATGAGAGGGTTTTCAAATGTGTGAGTTAATATAAAGGATTGTTGTTTTTCTAAAGGCAAAGTTGAAGCCAAAGAAGTATTGTTTCACATGTTCTTACCTTCATTCATAATGTCTACAGGCGTGTAACTATTGGTAAGCAGGGTAAACAGTTGCTTACGGGCTCGGACCAATCAGGGGCCTGCGTGAATGGAAGATATTGATTGACAGCCGGGGCCCTCTATCGCATTTTTATTACTCGCGACAATCCCAGCAGTCCTACGTGCACTCTGAGCTAAGAGCCACTGACCAAGCGAGTAAAAAGAACGGGTCAAATTAATTTCCTTGTTTCTGCTATGAAGACCAGATGTGTGTGACTCGAACATCTCACATTTACCAACAAAACGAAAAGGGTAAGACTGTGTAAAACATTTCAGACGCTGATGCGACTGCTGTTTTAATCCTGTCAGCTCTCTGCAGTATTTCACAACTCACCCCTAGTACCTGGCCATGCAGGTAATATTGGATTTGGTCAAATTTTTGAGATCTCCACTTCTGATCATTCTGACACTATCACAGTAAAATAGATGAAATTAAGTTTTCAGTGTAAAAAGAAAGGGGGGGGTGGTAGCAGCTGCCTTTTCAGAAATGGTGTCCTAGTTCATCAAGCTTGCAATTGGCACTTTTGATTGAGAACTACTTTGCTATTATAAATAAATAAGTAATTAAGCTTAGTGAAGTCTGTCTGAAGTAACCATTGTTCCTATAAAGAGATGCTGTTGCTGTTGAGATTGTTTATTGACTCAGGGTGGCATGTGAAGTCTTAATGGTAGAGATGTAACAACCACAGCAAATAACATTAACAACACACATTTTCTTTAATTCTTATTAAACTCAGTTTTTACACTTAGATTGTTTTTATTATTCCAGGGAGCACTGGAGTACATACACTGTGATTCCCAAATTGTAATATTCCTGCCTAAAGCTGCACTAATCAATATTTGTTATGTTAACATTGTATCAAATGAGTGTGATGTGTGTAGTGTGAAAGGGGTCAAGTGTAGCCACAAAAGAGAGAGTTATCACCCAACTCTGCAGTTCCCGTAAGCTCTGCACTACACGGCGTTTTATTGCCTTGCTCTCATGTGCATTGTTTTCAGCCACAGCAGAATTTTCAGTAGTAGTTTTCAGCAAAGACGCTCTGATAAATCCCCTGTACACACTCAGTCAACAACAGCAGACAGACACAGTTAGCAACTAGCTGGTAAACAAAGTAGAACATTTAGCAGCTAAAAAGCCATATATTTCCCTCAGGAGTTGGTGGAGACCAAAACAGAGCTAAAAGGTGATTGAGAATTGTCACTTGCATTCTTCAGGTGGCCAGAAACAAGACTAAATGGATGCTAATGTTTAGTTTAGTTTAGTTTAGTTAGTAGTTGCTTGGTGTCTGGTGAATGTGCACATAAGCAATTGTTTGCTAACATGTGCTTATAAAATGATAACAGGTTAATTTTGTTTTTACAGTTTATCATGCTGACCAACATAAGTGACCAAAAAACAAATAAAGCTGTTTTAAAGATAAGTTTGGTTGATTTCTACTACTGCGTTTAGCCGGAGTCAAAATTCTAGAAACAGATATATAGTTTCTGAATTTAATGCCTTCCAATTGATGCAGTGCTAACGTACACAAGCTCATTTTCTGTTGCTGTGATATAAAGAAAATCCTACATGAGATGTATACACATGTATGCTCTATCAATGTTTCTCTCTTTTACACACACTAGCAGGGTACCATCAAATATTATATTATAATATATTATATTAATAATATTCTTCCTTCCCCAATTGTTACGGTCTGTCCCTCTTTGATAGCTTCAGTGATGAGTCCAAAAATCACACTAGAGTTTTGATCAAAGACTCTTGGGCCTTTGGAAAAACCGAATCCTGTGGCAGTGATGTGTGTAAAAATCCTGTGCTCTATGTCTCTGTCCCTCAGGTGAGCACCTGCGTGTCTGTCCTCAGGGATACACCTGCTGCACATCCGAGATGGAGGACAAACTCAACCAGCAGAGCAAACTGGAGTTTGAGAAGATGGTTGAGGAGAGTAGCAACAATATGAGGACGACATTTGTCTCGAGGCATAAAAAGTTTGATGGTAAGCTAAATTTATCTATTTGACATGCAGAGAATGAAATACATTTTAATTTGTATCACAGACTCTTCCAATTTTTAGTAAATTCAGACACACTGTCAAACTTGGAAAGGCAGCAAGATATAACAATTAATCATTTCTGGCTATAACTTTGTGAGCATGTCTTTTTCATACACATGGTCCTCTTCGTCTACAGTACAATACTTTTTATCTTTATCTTAGCTCATACCTTCTACTTTATGCTACATAATCATAAGTTTATCTAACTAGTCATAATTTTTGCTGTTCCCCACTTACATACATAGACTATATAGGCATGTAACAACTATCACATACTTGTCTAATTGTCAATTGTTTTCAACATAAGCACAGTATCTTTGCTTAACTGCAACTAATTGCTAACATAAGCTAAGATCTTAAGGCGTATGACTGACTGGTAATCGTTGATTTTGTTTAGATATGCCAAATTATAAGAGTATATAGTTTTGTTATCATTTACGTTGTTAGTTGTTGGCACTTGACTTGAAAAATGACAAGTTGGGATACAGTTAGAAAAAGGTTTATAATAATAATGAGGTGTTTTTACGTCATAGGCTGTGCACCTATGTCATTACGTTATCTTAATCACATAACAGTGATATATTGCTAAAGATGTATCCTGGAATTCATTCTAAACTTTAATTTGTTTCAAAAGCTAATAAAATATTTTTTTTAAATTTGACTGAAAAGACAATTATATTGTTAATCACAATTATTTCTGAGATAATTAATTGTACAGCAAAGTTTGGAATTGTTACGACTATATGCTTTTTTTGACTGACTAATGGGATGCTCTGGCAATGCTCAGCATGTTAGTGCTTTGTGCAACTTCTCTCAACATGAATGTTCTCACATACTGACTGAACAAGACAGCGCTAATGTGGCTTTCTAAAGAAAAAATGTTACTGCAGTTCTATATGCTTGAATGCAAAACTGTCTGTAAGACTAAAGTCATGGTGCACAGTATTAGATCAAGGTGCTACAGTGCCTTCATGCCACTTATACAGTCAGTGCTTAGTCTGGTCTTTGGTTCTATGTTCTCATAAATTGTCAGTTGCTTTATTTAAAATTCTATTTAAAACAAAACAAAAATCTCTCAGGATCATATGATCAACTTCAGTGAAAAGACTCAAAGTGTCCGGTTTTGATCACCACAACATTTTCCTTGACAGTAAATACAAAATTTGTCATACATGCTGTTTAAAAAAAAGATCAGTGAGTTGCAGCCGTGACCCTATGTACCAGAAAAATCTATGAGCCTTTTCTGTCGTCTGTGATTCTGCACAAGTAATGTCAATGTGCAGATGGGAGAGGGAATGCATCTCCCTCAATATGAAAAGAGAGATTCTGATGAATGTTGAATCAGGACATGTTCTGTGGTCCTTGGCATCTCTGAAATCCACTCAATATTTTTCTCTTTATGTAATGTCAAGTTTGATAAACAAACTGAAAACTGTGTACCATCACCAAAAAGGTTAATCTGGAATAAGAAAGGTGGACGTTTCATCTGGCCAAAAACCATCAAAAATAAATCTTTCAAGTTTGTTACTGCTAAGTGGTAAATGATCCATCTGTCAGGTTGGCAGTCAGCTGAGGACAACAATGTTCAAATTGGTAGTATTAGTTTATCAGTATGATTTTTAAACATAGGTCAAAGAGCTGATACATTTTGGATGCTTGGTTGAAGAATCTAGATAATACAGTTTATCCTATTCCAGTTTATTTTACCTGCATTTACATGATTGGGGAAATTACCAATTTGAATCACTAACAAAAGTGTTATTTTCAATTATATATTTATATTAAGTAAGACTTGGTCATTCATTGTTCTCACTATTACGGATGCAAGGTTACTAGAGATGGCCCAAGCCAATCCTATGGATAGCTATCTGGTATAATCCAGGCATATTTTATTGAATTGGTATCGGCTAAATTAAAGCAGATCATATTCCGATCCTTTTTCACTGTACTCTACTGTGTTTTGTTCACATCATACTGCTAGTGTGGCAACACTGCTCTCCTTAATTGTAGATTAGCCTACTGTACAAGTATTTCCTGCATATGCAAGTGAAAATTAGAGTGTGAATGTGAGGTTGACAAAACGCTAGTCTCGCATTGCAAAACCTCCTTATTCCTCCACAGCGCTGCGAAGAAGGGTCTGGTTAGTCCACACAGCATTCCGGGATGGGAGAAAAACATGCTCTGGATTATTGGCTTTTCTTTAAACCAATCATAATCGTCTTGGGTGGTACTATTTGCGGACGGAGCCAAATGAAAAAATGCTTATAGCCTTGGGAAGGACTTGTTTTGGTGGAACATGTACATTCAAAAGTTGTTTTAGTCATGCAACAGAAAACAGATTGGACAGATAGCTAGCTGTCTGGATTTACCATGCAGAGATCTGAGGAGCAGTTAACCATAGTCCTCATAAATCGAATGGAATTTTAAATTCCAACACAAAGAAAGCGGTAGGAAACTGACATCCGGCCGGAAAAAGTGACATCCGGCGAAATTTCCGGCAGCACCGGACAATCCCGGGAAGTAGAACATCGTTGATATAGACTAGCAAAACGGTAACAAATCTCTCCTCTCTTGTTCTCCTTAGCAAAGAGCAAGGTGCAAAACATTCAGGTAGCAGCTTGTTATTTTCAGCCAGCGCTGACCGTCACTTTCACCATTTATAATGACATACATTGCTGGAAGCAGGTCATATCAGCTGCCACTAACTAATTCTGTGAGTTCCAATGATGGAAACAAAAATGTATCTGTTTGGTTAAGGTGATCTGTGCAGCTGTTGTCTTTACTGGACCAAAGATTATTTGGCAAGAAACTCCACTCTGTAACATCACTGTACAACTGTGAGTTTTTCAGTAGCTCCCAATGCACCAACAGACCAATCCACCTTCTCTCTAGCTTACATTGCATATCATTTAGCTGACTGGTAGATGTATCACAGTGGGAATTGAACCTGGTACTTCTACACCAAAGGCATGTGTCATATCCACTGTGCCATCACCACCCTAGCTGATCATGTCACGACAATTTCAGTCACATTCTGCAATTAAACTTTCATTCACATTATATCATTAATTTAAGCTTTCAAGCTTAATATTTTAGAACCAGGCCCTTCAGCATTTGGAACAAGAAGCTCATTAAAAAATAAGGTGTGTCAGATTAAGTAGGCTACAACTACCAAATGTATTTTAAATTGACATTTAGGTAAATATACTGCAAGTACTAGATTGGAATCTGTATTAAATGACTCAGATTTGGATCAGGGGCCAAAAAACTTCGGGACATCCCTAAATCGGGACATCCCTAAAGCTTACAATAATAAACCTTCTGTATAAGCAGTAAGAGTCAGTCTTTACAGTTGTGTCTTTTTATTGTTTACTTTTAATTGTTTGATTTAATAATAATAATAGTAATAATAATAATAATAATAATTTTTGTAGCGCTTTTTCTTTTTTTCTCACTGCTTTCTATCTAATTGTGACAATAGGACATCCACTATCTATGTTATTTAAGCAGTCCTAAAGGAATCCTCATTTTTCCGCACAGCAAGAGATTTCAAGATTAAGTTTATTTAAAGTTGGGGGAATAAGTTACTTTAAAAGTTACACTTTGCAAGGCCTTAGTTTCTAAATTACTTTTTCACAAAGAAATTCAATTAGTGTTTGGTGCACCGGAGAACTCAGGATCCTGCAGACAATGAAAAGAAGTTGAAGCAAACCATCTTCTGCATTTCTGAAAGAAATGTGTGGGAATTCTGTTTTAGGTGCTCATTACAACCAATATTCTTCAATTTATAAAAGTAAGTTTCTTTATGTTTTCTCTCTCGCTTAAACAAAGCTGGAATGAATGCAGAAAAAAACTGTACTGTGCTCTGTTGTCTTTGTGTCATACACATACATACAGTTTGCAACAAAAGGCAAATATATGAAATGGAATCTCATTTGAGAATGTATGGAATTCATGAATCTTTAATCCTGTTAGTGATCACATGAAACAATAAAAACATTTAAAAAACAAGAAACTCAAACAAACAAATTTAAAGGCGTTTCTGAGGAATGGACACAGGACTAGAAATAACGATAGTTACGTAGGTAACTCCAGATTCTATGAGACGAACAACGGGTCCGCTGTGTACATATACAGTAAATGCGGACGTAGTTGAGGCCCGTGCTGGACGCAAGGGCGGGAAAGAAAATCTTCACGACTGCGCATGCGCAAAGGGATAAACCCAATAGCGTAGCCCTTAGAGGGCGAAGCCTATACGAAATAGAACCAATAATTACAACCTTAAATAGGTTCAACTTCTTTATAGTATTTTATTGCATTATTTTGAAGAGAAGGCCTCTGGAACAATGTCCATATATCTGTGCAGTTATATAGTGACACCTGTGACACAAATCATTTATGTAATGCCATCTTCTACACATAACCATATTGCCAAGCCACTCTACATCACAGTCCTTCTCCTTGCGTCAAGCTCTCTCCACCTCATGGGGTTTGAATCATCCCTCATCAATTTTACATGCCCTCATTTCTGTCCCCAGTTATTTATAGGGCCCTATTATGAAAACCTTAACTTACTTTTTGATTACTGACTGTTTCTCCTGGAGGCTTGTGGGTTTTGATGCATTATTGAGCAATCCTGAAGCCATAAAAGACTGTTGCACACTAGAATTAAGGTTTGGGGATTCTGAATGTCCAATCATCTGGCAGAGAAATATTTTCCTCCATCTTTAAGTGTGCATTATATTCTCAGAAAAAGACTTGGAGTCCGGCTATATTCAAGTCCAATTGATGAATGTGGAGAAAGAAACTCGCAACCAACTTTGCAGTGTTGCATCTCAGCATTCCAGTTCAGTTCCACTCCTCCAGGGACGGACTGTGCATTCAGGAAAAGTCCAGAATGGCTGTCTAACCCAAACAAAAGTCTAATAAAGCGATATTAACAGCCAGCAACAGAGGGCGCTAATATGATCACTTATGCTCTGTGTAAAGAAAAAAAACAGCAGAAGAAGAGTAGGCTTACTACAGGGCAAAATCAAACAATGGGTAGTAGAAAACATAAAGAGAAAGGTGGATGGGAAACATTCATGGATGTATTAAGAGAAAAATGAAATAAAAGAAAACGGGGCTAAGTCCCACAAGAGTGATGCATTAAAATGCAAAAAGTTCACAGAGGGACATGATGAGGGACAGACAGCAGAGTTAACTTCACGTCAGCAAGAGGTGCCAGGTGCAGGCTGCCTTAGCAAATCGCATAGACAGCAATCAACATGGGTGTGCATCATGAATATGAAAATCATCATGCCATTTAGTGTTGTCAAACTTAACATGTTTAATAATTTCTGTTGCGTTTAATGTTTATTTTAAACATTAAACGCATGTACAGAGAACCTCCTGCATTTACTGCTAAAACATACAGTAAGTTTGGAGACACTATCTTATTTAATCATTAAATTAATAGATATTTTTGTGTCGGTGTTGTAGTTTATATACTTCTAAGCACCGCTTGCTGCTACTACAGTAGAGACCAATCTTATTTCTCCAGGTTGGAGGACAGCTTGTTTTGATATAAATTTGTTTTTAACCTCACTATGTTAGGAAAGATACGTCATTTGGGATTTATTTGTAATTGATCCCAGAAGTTTGAATCTGTGAATATCTTTCCTACTTTGCTCACGTTTATTAAACCGTGAGGACGGTTTACTTTTTTTCTTTTCTCCGCTGACCCCAAGGGGTTTCCGTAGAAATGAATGTGGGTTGACCGCGATTTCACTTGGTTGTAAATGAGGTTGTAATGAGCTCACTTTTGCTGCTAGGATGAAGACTATGGTATTGAATTAAACGGGAAAACATCAGGCATGCATTGGTACCACTCTAAACGTGCTAACAAATGGGGAAGGGGACTAAATAATTCAAATTTAACCAAAAGTTTAACCAAAAAATCCTAGCTTCACAGTAGAGGGTGACACAAGAATCAATTGTTGCTCCCTTCCCATCCCGAGCCATCAAAAATACTCCCAACATGTCTCAATCACGTGACTGCGCCCCCAAAATAATCCTGTACTTTAAGATCAAGAGAGAAAAAATATCGGATCCCATCCCGCTCCCTTTTTGTTCCCTATATTGTCTAAGCAAGTTATCAGACACTGTAGGCCTACAATATGTAATCCCGATGTTCCAGTACAGCAAGTAGCCTACTTTATCTCTGAAAGTGTTGAAAGTGTAATATTCTATTGCTTTTCAATGCAGATATAATGACATTTTTTGTTTTTATTTGAAGGCTGAGGCTTTATTAATAAACAAAACCCCAATTTTCATCATTGGTTTTGAGATGTTACTTGCTGTGAATACCTACAGTATTGTGGGTACAGTATTGTGGCATAGTATCAGGACATCCTGGATAGTGTCTGTCGTGCACGGCTAGGGGTGAATAGCCGGATGATGTTTTTTAGCCACAGTTTTTCTCTGCACCTAACAGGTTTGTTTTCATTAGTCTCTGAAAGCATTAGTGTTCTCTGCTGTGGCTTAGTGAGTGCCCTAAGGTAACCCAAATTAATGAAAAGAAATCGCCCAGTTGCTTGCTTGAATTTGGCTAACCAATCACAACAGAGTGGGTCAGCAGACCAATCAGAGCAGACTGGGCTTTTCAGGAAGTCAGGCCAAGAGCTCACACAGAGTGTTTTAAGTAGAGGCACTGGAACAATGTCCAGTACAAGAAAAATAGTAGGTTTTTGAACATCAACACATGTAAACCTTCTCTAGAAGACACCAAGAGTACAAATATGCCCGCTGACTTGATGACTACGCGTCTTGAGTGCCCTCTGCTCTGGTTCGGTGTTCCAGCGTCCTATTGTCAAGACTGCATCACAAAGTGGTGCAGCTCTAGCCTATTGTTGACTCCACGAATTTGCCCTTCTTCTTGTAGTTCAGGTTTTAAAAGGTGTATTTACAAAAGTTTGTGTTGTGGGAAAACAAGAATAGTCTTTCAGCTTCTTCATCTTCAATCAAGACTTTCTCTCGGTTTATTTCTCCAATAGTTTTCCATGTAGCAGCGTGGTTCTCCAGCCTCATTTTGCAGCAGCCTTTATTTAACAGCCTTTGATTATTATTATTATTATTATTATTATTATTTTGGTGGCCAGGATCGCTCATTTAGTCCCCATGTCTTCATCTGTCCTGTAAAAATAAAGGCCTAAAAATTCCCAAAAATAATAATATTTGAATGACATGAAATACTAACTAAACTCTCTAAAATTAGACTTTCACCTTAATTTTCCTCTTAAATAGCTTTAGGGAATAACAATGCTCTACCTTATGACAATTTAATACCTATGTCATTTTGTTCCTTTGCTTTGCTTGAAGCTACTCAACTTACATTAAGTGAAATAATAAAATATGCCATTGTTTTATGGCTGCACTTTACATCATCGTGTCTTTTTGTTCAGCATTTTATTCATCCCTGCAATTCAGCAGTATAGTGTTTGACAACTACCAGTCGGTCTCTGGGAGTTTATGAGATTAATTGACAGGATTGGAGAGCAGATTGACTCATTTATATATCCAGTATTGCCTCTTTGTTTGTTCTTTTTGTATGGTATATGCTCATTAGGTTCAGTTTGGTTGATGTTTTTCTGTGGAGACCTCAGGAGGAGATTAGTGTGTGTGGTTGGTTGACTTAAGTCTGGGTTGAGCAGCAGCCTTGGATGGCTGAGCTCTTTGATCCTGCCCCAGTAGAGCTTCTCCACTCAATGTTGAGAACCGTAGTGCCCCTCATTCACTTCAACAATCCTCTATTCACACCCTACTTAAACCAAGACTGACTCGAAACACAACACCCCATTCTGTCTAATCTGTGGTCTCTGCAAATTCACAAGCTCCTAGTGGACTGTGTAAGACACCAAACACACAAGGCGAAACATTATTTCAGTTATTGCATTCCAGAGATTCATTCTGTATCTTTAACATTTTAGTTAAAAAAACTTTTTATTTAATGAAGGTGGTTCCATCCTTAAAGATCCAATATGTAATACTGACAGCTAGTGTTTAAAAAGTTACTACAGTACAAATTCAAAATACTGGAGAGATTTGTCTCCCCCGCCCCTTCCTCCCCAGAGTCAAAGTTCACGGAGGTTGCCAGGCTGAAACCGCAGCGTCCAACAATTTTGCTAGACGCTTGTCTCACATATCCAGACATTACCTCACAGCAAAGTGGAGTAGCTAACGTTAGATGCCGGCTATTTTGATAGTCATTAAAGCTCATGCTCATGCGGAGCTCTGAACCCAACTGGCAGACACACTTTCGGCTTAGGATTACAGTAGGAACCGCTAAAAAACCTGCAACCTCGCTGTCCTTTTCCACCTGACCCACATTATTAGCTTAGAATTACAATCGATTTACAGCCCCCCTCTCTTAGCTTGAAATAACTCACGGCTGTCGGCTACGCCTTGCCTGGTCCTTCGGTAACGTTAGCAGTTAGCAAGGTTAGCATGCCGGCGATAGCCAGGACCAGACGGGATCACTTTACTGCTAGTATCTCAATTGTTTTTGTGAGTAATCAACTTGGGTACTCTAGCAAAATTATTCAATGTGAGGAGCTACATGAATGATAAAATAACATAAAATGCCTGTCCCTAGTAGCTGTGATAAATTAGCCTACTTGTTCAGGAGAAAATTAGCCAACTCTGCTTCCTTTTGGGCTCTAAGCTGTCTCCATCTTTCAAAACATCTCCAATATTTGCCCGGGGTTTGTTACGTCTCTGGTCATGCAACTGTTAAAAAAACTTTACAGCTGTAGCACGCTGGGTATTTTTACATGTATATCTGGCAACCCGGCCTGGCTGCCAAACTGGACAGTTGATAACAAATCAAAACACAAACAGAAATTCTTTCACAGAACGGAAATTTCAAAAGAAGAAAATACTGAACATTGCATTGTTGTCAATAAAGATAGTATTTCAACTTAGCATGTTTCCATTATATCTGATGATGGATTGGCATCATTTTTGGATTTATTACAGTAAATATATTACATATTGGACCTTTTAGTCCCTCAAATCTGCCACCATTGTGCCAATCCCAAAAAAAATCAGCTGTGAATAACTTCAATGACTATAGACCAGTGGCCCTCACTTCCACTGTTATGAAGTGCTTTGAAAGACTGCTGCTAAATCACATAAAAGCCTCCCTCCCCTCCATACTGGACCATCACCAGTTTGCCCATAAAGCAAACAGTCAACTGCGGAAGCCATCAACACAGCCCTGCACTGTGTGCTGACCCACCTTGAACACCTATGCAAGAATGTTGTTTGTGGACTTTAGTTCTGCATTCAACAGCATCATCCCCTGCCTGGGCATCAGTACTAACATCTGCAGATGGATCCACGACTTCCTGACACACACACTTCCCCAGTCAGTTTGGGTGGGTTCCCAACTTTCCTCTGTCCTCACACTCAGCGCTGGGGTCCCCCAGGGTTGTGTGTTGTGTCCCTACACCTTATGCACTCACGACTGCACCCCAGCACATTACAGCAATATTTTTTATCAAGTTTGCAGATGACACCACTGTAGTAGGACTTATTCACAACAATGATGAGTCTGCCTACAGGGATGAATTCCAAAAACTCTCCACCTGGTGCTCCACCAACAACCAGTCTCTCTACACCTCTAAGACCAAAGAGGTGGTAGTAGACTTCCGCAGGAAGAGGACTGACCTTGCCCCGGTCTACATCAATAGGGACACTGCGGAGAGGGTTAAGGACTTCCAATTCCTGCTGGGGACATATTGTACATCTGACATCACATCACCTGGGCAACTAACACCACAGCCCTTGTGAAGAAAGCATAGCAGCGGCTGTACTTTCTCAGGTCATTCAACAAAATCAACATCTCCCAGAAGCAGCTTTTATCCTTTTAACTGTTCTGTCCAAAGTATCATTCTGGTGTGGTTTAGCAGCTGCGCCACTGCTGACAAAAAGGCGCTGGACATAGTTAGGAAATCAGCACAAAACATAATTCACACACAGCTCCCCTCACTCACACCAGATGCCTGCAGCGGGCAAAAAACATAATTAAGGACTGTTCCCACCCAGGTCACAACTTCTTCACTCTGTTGCCATCTGGAAGGCGTTAAAGATCTTTCCAGGGTTGCACTTCCAGACTTTTGAATAGTTTTTATCCAAGTGCCATAAATTACCTAAATTCATGACCGCACAGCACTTTATGGACTATATCTTCTTTTTGCTAGTTCTTATAATTTATTTTCTTACTTATTGTTGTGTTCATATTGCTTAGGTTTTTTTTCTTATGTCTTAATTCATATTTTACTATGTTGTCTTGTCCTATTATGTGTCTTCACCAGGGGAAGTGCAATGTAAATTTTGTTGTTATACTATTCTATCATTAGACACTCTTGATCTTTCTTATCCAATCACCAAAGCTTGCAGCTTTAGCTTTGTGAGCGCTGCTGGTTGGTGCATTGCGAAAGGCAATATTGCCATGTTTACTTTTCACCAAGAGCCCTTCAAATAAGGATTAATGAAGCACTACAATTAACCAAAGACCTTATTTTGAATGTAAATTGGTCTGCATTATAGTTAAATAATTAAGTAAATCTTCTAATTATGAGGTCTAGAAATACCTTAAATTGGGCTTCGGTGAGATATGAATAGACACAGTGTTGGGTCCCATCAAAAAATAAAACCATTATATTAAAAATGCTTTAGATGTGAATGTGCAGACAATTTTTGAACTATATAGAGAGGTACAATAGAGCGCTGGTCTACATTTCAAATGTTTAGAATCCATCACTAAATTAATTTGTTATTCTAATAAAATTATTTCAAAAAATTCATTAAAAAAAAAATCTCATGTATCCCCTGCAGTACTTCAATGTTATCCTAGGTGTACTAGTACCCCCATTTGAGAAACACTGATTTAGGCAATATAAAAGCCTAAACAAGGGCTATCATTGTTATCATTGGCTTTTATCATCTATTATTCTAGAATCTGACTCTTCTTTAATGCTGAATGCAAACACCATAACGTTTCTTCTTCCTAAACTTCATTGTGTTTACGGCTATGGTTTAATCTGGGTGACAGGGAATAAACACAACATAGTAAATGTTCTGACTTTAAATATTTTAATGAAACCACTGGTAATCAACTAACTTCCCCAGACATCACAAACTCAGGGTTCTTACATTTATTATTTATGTTGGACATTCATTGAAGAACTTACCAAGCAAAAATTAGAAAATACCCACAATCCATAGCTGACATCAAGTGGTTACATCAAAACTGGATCTCAAAGGTCCTCATTATACTCACCCCAGTTCAGCTCTGAAGTTTTGAACTAGAATTATAATTACCCGTTTTGGTCATAACAAGCATTATAATACTTTTAGAAAATTAAACTATTTGTTCACGTACAAATGCTGTGACATCATCTTTAATATCCTCAATATAAAAACATTTGATTTGCTTCTTCAACCTTAAATTATAGTTACTTTACTCATTTAATTACGCCCTGCAAAAGCTCGGTGCTGCAGACTGAGTACTTGGGTTTGTGGACTGATTCATCCTTTGTGCATAATATAATAGCAAACATTATTAATTTATACTAGGAATAAATTGAATAAAGAGGTTACACTTGATACACAGTGCAAGATTCTGATGAGATTTGGCCCCATTTAGACATTACATTCTAGTTGAAAGTGTGGCTGCTATAGCCCGCTGGACACTAATTTGGCAGGGGTAAACTTGCTAAATACATTGGATTCTGTGGGGGCCTGGGCACTTATTAGCTCACAATGTGGAGAATATCTGTAATCATACTTGAGAAAATTCATAAGGTTAACAAAACTAAAAATATATTGCTGCTACCCACTGTGGTTGCTATTTTTTAATAAAGTAACACAGCTAAAAAATATAAAGTTTGTTTTGACAATTTCACTGTATAAAGGAAGCCAAGTCATTCAATTCAAAAGTCAGTGTTCTTTCATGACAATCTGCCTTAGATTTTACATCACATCAAATATTCTCCATGCAAAGTCAACATCTAGGCGTTAGGCTGATTCTAGAGCAAAAGATAATGGAAGGTCCAACAACGAAAATTATTATCCTCTGGTGATGTGGTCAAACATGTCCTTCTAGGACAGACAAACATGTAATAGATGTTGTATGTTCGGACAAAAATAACCAGGATTGAGATAACATGATTGTGCTATGTAATCCATGGGGAAGGGTCATGCTTCTTTTTGTCTTGATTTCCCTCATGACTTTCTATATTTGCATCTTTTCCAAATATAGAATTATTTTTTATATGAATATACTACTATAACTAGTAGGCATTAAAGGTGCCCTGTGGAGTTTTCTACAAATACAAGTTATGTTTACATTTAATGTTACTCACTAAAACATATTGTATGTAGTGTTGAAGTCTAACAAATGTGATTTGTCTTTAAAAGTTTGAAACCTGCAATGTTTACATTCATGTCTACTAACAAGCAGTCTTCTTCTTCCCTACCTTAGTTGGCACATTGCTGCATATTTTGGCGCAATACATTCACATGTCAATCAGTAAAATAGTGTGACACCACTGGGAGGATTTGTTTTACAACAACCGTGTGCATGTGTGTGCACGTGCATCCTTGTGTTTATGCATGAGACAAATAAAACAGGGGCCCACTCAGAGAAAAAACACAATTAAAGGTCAAAAACTACTTAAAGGTCTTTTTGGATGCTTTTATATAGGCCTTATTGGTCTCCTAATACTCTATCTGAAGTCTTTTTCCCAAAATTCAGCCTTGGTGCAGAATTACAGCCACTAAAACCAGTCCCACAATGAGCTTTCCTTAGTATGTGCCATTTCTAAGTCTGCAGCTATTGAGGAGGAGAGAGGGGAGGGCAAGGTGGAGGCTGGGGGTGTGGCCTAACCAACTGCCACTTTGCTCGTTTGAAAGCCATGATGTCTCTTTCTCATGGATGGGCCAAATTCTCTGGGCAGGCAAAGCAGAGAAAGGGAGGTAACCTTGCTCCTTATGACCTCATAAGGAGCAGGGCTCAGTATTGCCATTTATAGCCACTGGGGGACCACAGTGCATATTAATGTTAAAAAACCTCAAGTGAAATTTTCATGCCATGGGACCTTTAAAACTGACATTTTTGTGTCACTTCTGATTACAAATATTACAAGCAACCCCACAAACTGGGCTAAAACATAAAATTTCACTAACCTGCTTTAGTAAATAAGTAAGACAATCAAATGACAGCCTTTTTTAAACATACAATACAAACATACAGTCAATTTTATTTATATACCAACACAAAGCTGCTGTTAACTGCAGTCTTGGCCAATTAAACTGATTCTGATTATGATAGCATACATCACAATCCTTACACACCTGAATCAGATAAGGAACATTAAAGAAAGCATGACTTTGCCCCTCTGACACTAAATGGGTCGGTATAAGATTTGAGGGTATGATAACGGATGGTATGATACGGTTTCACAGTATTGCGGTATTGCAATTACAGCTATAAAATGTAGTAGTATTTTTTTTTTAAATGTCTGGGTAAAAAGAGCTATTTTTTTCCATTGAACACAATGTATTTTATTTATAAACACACTGCACTGCCCTGCCAGCCACCAAGATTTCTAAACTGCACTTTCTGTCCTTAAAGACAGCTCATGCCTTAGGAACGATATGACAACATCTTTTAGTGGTTTTGAAACCTTGACTTTTTCAAACCATGGTATACCTTGAAACCGGTAACCGACCCATGCCAAGATTACACAGGATAAAACAAATGTACAGAACTCACAGGACACCAGAGGACCATCTGATGGTATGAGAATGTTATTACACAGGAGATTACAGTAAGTTACACACAGGGCAGGACAGCAGTGAGGACAGCGCATACTTTGAATTCACCCCTACAGCCCAGTGATGTGGCTGAAAGCTCTGTGACAGTTGAATGTCAATTTCAAATGAAATCTAAAACCATGTGGACATGCAGTTCCTGGAAGTGTTCATAAATAAATAACCTCTGTTTTGGTGCCCCTGTGTTATCCTAAGTGAATGTCAGGAAGACTGTAATTCTCTGAGGACGTAGGGAATGGGGTCTGTCCAGCAGTGCTTTAGCTGAGAGTTGGTGGCAGCCTCCATCATCTGGCACAAGCTGCAGCCCGGTGTCACTTTTGTACTTCAGGATGGATGGCTCTGTATGGCCTGGACACTGTTAACTTTGTCCCACTGGTGAGCTTCAAGGAGAGGCTATAAGAGGCATACCTTTTTCACAAGCCGCAGTAGCAAAAGTCCACGGGATATCCACAGGCTCGGTGCATTGTGATTCTTCTTTTCAATATATTTATTAAATTTAAACTTTCTGTCACATATTGAAACATATACACTGTGAAAACTCAATTACAAAAAATCCTGTCCTTGGGATATTGAATTTGCTCGGGCTACAGCTGAGATCATACCATCTATTGAGACTGAAGAAAAATGTTTCCCTCCTCCCGCAAAGGTGGCGATATGCCTCCCTCATAGATCCCCACTGTTCCGTCTCCTTTTGATCTCCATGCATCATTTAAAAATTGACTGGATGGTTGACATAATTTTTAGTTTAGCTCTTCACATGCGATAAATATGTAAATTTTAAAACCTGATTTTGAGATACATCAGATAAGCTGTCATTGTATACAGTACCTTAACTATAGGAGCATTTTGACATTTTATGAAACAAAAAGAGTTAAAATAGTGAATATTTAGTATTATATTTCTATTAATATTTATGGTGAAAACAGACTACATTGAAATTAAAGAGGGGTTTAAATTTGGCAGTATGCATGTGCTTAAGGGTTAACACTTATAGAAACCAGGGTATATTATGGTTTGATAATATCAGACAAGGAAATTATTATTCAAGGAGCTAGTTATTGTTGTAAATTGCCTATACTTAGAGTATGAAATTATGTAATAGTTAGAAGAAATTCCCAAGTAAGTAAAGTATTTTCTTTAAATAATTGTAGGTACAGTTTGAGGAGCACATAATCTGTAACATAACTTGCACACACCTACTTAAAATGACAGAATCATATTCTCTGATTGGTCAAAGGAAAAATAATAGAAATAGAGTAAAAAGTCGTATTGACTTTAAAATTTAAGTAAAGGCAAGCTAAAGCTGCAATATTTTCATACAATGTCTACCTAACTACCTTGAGTGAAAGTTATGAGTGACCACAACTGTGTTGTGTTTGGCCATGGATGCAGTTCTGCTCTTGCCTGGATAAAAGCTAACCATTTTACAATTACACAGTAACAAAGGCAGAAACCAACAATACACAGACTGTTTTTTATTTCTGAGAACCTCAGTGTCCTCACTCAGGCGCAGAAAAAAACTCTGCAGGATGGATTAGTCTAACAAAGCTCTGCATGGAAGCTTTCATAGGAAGAGGCACTCCAACAGCCAGGTTGAGACAAAGCTGCTTATCCACGGGGTCACAGTAATGTAATGGTGTGTGCAGCCAATTTGCTCCTTGCTATTTAATGGCTCTGAATATCAACCATGGGAGGAAATCACTTTGATTTTCTGAGCCTTGCTAATTGACTTCTCCAGTACATCTTAACACTGAACTCAGATCTTAAAAGAGACGCCCTCAGCAAAGGTGGATTTTGTAAATATAATTAACTGAACTGTAGCTTTGCCCCCGAGTTTTCGAATAGAGCTAAGTCTGAAAGAAGTTAAGTTGGTAACTTTACGTGTTACTAGTCATTATTAATTACATAAGTACTTAATCGCGGGTAATGGTCCAGGCAGTGTCATTAGATTGCAGGGCCAACACATTTTTTTCCATTGGCAACACTGCTGGTGAGGTTCCACAGTATTACAATTAATTTTTACCGCCCACTTTTTGAATGGCTCTAGTTCTGGAAGTGAGTTTTCAAATTCAATATCTCTGTTAATATTTAAAATAATGCTTATATTTGAGTTTTAAGTGGAGAAACCTAGCCAACCAGCTACGAGATGAATCGTAACCATGAAACATTTGATTTGACACAAAGGTGCAAGAATGTGTACATAAACTATAGATCACTACGTTGTGATCAATCTGGTGTTGGTGAGCAGATGGCATGCAGTGTTCATTTGTGTGGTAGTTTCCTTAGTCGCGCTAGCAGGCCCGGCTGGCATGCTTGCTCCTGATTTCTCCATGCCTTTGTCGCCTCCCACTCCCGTAAACAATCCAGTGAGTGCCCAGGGGTCTGGCTATGTCCTAAGTATAGGTTATGCCTTTGCGACAAAAAAGAAGCAAGGATGCTGGTTGGGACTGCTACTACCACACAGATCAACACTGCCAACCCTCTTACTCACCAACACCAAATCTATCACGCACAAAACGGATGAGCTACAAATACACACGGAACTGTTGCGTGATGATTATCACAGAAACATGACTGAACACATAGCAGCTAGCAGCTAACAGGGCAAGCTAGCTACCAGCAGGATAGAGACAGGGTAGGTGAATTTAAACAATGTCTGAGTTGAAAACGCGTCTTGTTGTCGCGTAAGGGACTTGTTCATGTTGCACAGACATTTTATTTGCATTTTGTGCCTGTTAAGAGGCCCAAAGGCACTCTAAAACTGGCCCTGACCACTGCCATTTTAGCTGAGTGGAAGCTCCTAGACATAGACACTTTTTTGGCTTTTTTTTTCTTTCTATTGACTGTACTCGCATATTTATAGCAATCAAGATTAACTTCAAAATGTATTCTAAAAAAAAATCTTCTTTAAGCAGTGCTAAGTAGCTATAGAGGTCTCACGTCTTTCTAACTCAACAGACTTTTTTAATTTTCAACCCTGTAGCCGACGTGACATGACTTGGGTAAATTTGTCAGAGTTTGCGCAGCTCCTTCTGGAGTCACACAAGACTTTATACAACTTTATTCAGTGGAGTTCCTTTTTTAGGAAAAACAAGGCTACGCATTTAATGATTAAGGTAATTATTTAAATAATCATAAAGTCATTGATAACAAGGATCTGTCTGATTCAGCTCCACAGGATACAAGCTAATATCCTGGGGGATTGTGGGTGCTTATACATGTCCTCATATTCTGTTATGTTAAAATTAAATGTCAACATTCAATATACAATATTAAACAAACACGCTAGCCATGTTCACCTATCATGAGTAGCAATCATCATCAGCATTTGGATTTTAGAGGTATTCTTGACACATTAGTATGTTCTGTAGGATTCATGATAATTGGCCTATCAAATAGCATCTAATACCTTTTTTAAGTGAGTCATTAAAAATTACTTTGTATCACTGTATATTCAGCTTTGTATTTGCTAACATGGAGCATGGACTGAACTGGTCAGAATTTCTCACACACTTTTGTTCAGCTCCCCTTATAATGTCATTAAACAAACACAACTTAAATCAAAGCAAGTATACAGACATTTGCTTCTTATTTGTTATAGTTTCTTTTAGCACACACTTATTTCCATTTCTAATATACAGCATATGCAACTTTACTGACCATTATTAAGGCTCACAACTAGTTAAGTTACACTGGCCATAGGACAAAAAAAGCTGTGTGTCATGTATTGTTATGATCGTTTTAATAATGTGTATCTTTATGCTACTTAGCTTCACAAAGCATCATCACTGCAGAGATAAGTACTAGGCAAATTAGACAGATTAAGAAATAATATCTTGCTTAACAATACAATTAGTTCTTCTGCATATTTTTAATATTCAATTTGCAAAAGCATAACCATCACTGTAATCAAATCATTATAGAATATTATGTAATTGCTGGGCAATAATCCATTTTTGCTAAATTCATTTAGCGATTTAGGTTTGAAGCTAATGGGTGATTGCCTAATTACAGTAATTGTGCAATAATATAATTGCTTATAATGCTAAAACTAAAGAAAATAAGATTTCTCTTTAAACATTGATAGTCAGCGTTCTCTAGATACTGTCCGTAGGTCACCGTCAGAGTGTTACTGTCTTATATATCATGTAGTTTGAATGGTACAGTGGTTGTTATGGGAGTTGACTTTGTTATATTTTTGAGGGACAAAATACTAACCTAGGAAGGCTAAGATTATACCATGAACAAATGGTATCTAACATCCAAAAAACATATTTTAAAAGTACCAAGGTTCACACTAAGTTAAGCAAGTACTACTCATACACATACTACCAGATTTACAACACATTTATAATTACCCCATTTATGGAAGTTAATGCATCTGCTGATTTGCGGACACTGGATGTTTGTATTTCTTGATGAAGTATCACTAATGAGATGCTGGCCTTCTTATTGCAAATTAACAACCAGTTTTCTCTTATCTCTTGGCGCTGACAGCTTGTTCTCAGTTCTGGTCACTTGATGCAGAGATTTAGCTAAATATTCTGAAGAGAAACAAAGTAGGATCATGAACTCATTACACTGCAGGTTTGTCAGCCAGTCACCCCGGGACATTTATCTTTTGGTTTCTGTCCAAGCTTGGGATTTTCACTGGGCTTCCAGAAACAAACACACACACATACACACGCGCACACACACGCACACACATAACATAGTGATTTGAACTTCAGTGTTAATGGCTTCAACAAACCTGCACCAGGTCCTGTTTTTGTGCCTCTTAGTTTGGGCTGACTAAGAAGGAAAGAAGAAAGACAGGAGTGAAGCGAATAATAGTCTAGATGTAGTAGAGTGCTGTGATAGGTCATTGAGGTCATTGTTTGCTGTTATGGTGTCAATTGAACAAGATAATAACAAGAACACCCTATATACGCTATTCAATGCAGTAGAATACAAGCAATTCGAGTCAACACCTGTTTGACAGGGTTTCAACAAAAATTTATCATTACAAGAATGAGTTTAATTTTGGCTGCTTATTTTTCATGGGTGTCATTGTATCTACCTTGTTCTATTGGACTAGAGTACATGTGTACGCTAGGGACAGCACTACCAATGGGGTTCCTCATCTAACAACTGTACAAAGTGAACAAGTGGCTTTATTGGAAGAGGACACATCCTCAAAATAGAAAGTGTCCGTGCTACGGTATCCATCTTTGTAAATCTACTACATCCACTTATTCTGTCAGAGGTACTTTCTTTGCATGCATTGAGCAAGACGTTGGCAACGCCCATGATTCATATTAAATGTAGATCTTAAATTTCTCTTGGATTTATGTTTTTGCCTTCCAGTATTTATTTTAGAGCCCAAATATACAAACTGTGTCTTAAATCTGAAGCCTGACTGAAGTACGACCTTGTATTGAAGCAAAACCATGTCCACCTCTCACAGCCTTAGTGTGGTGTGAGAATTTGCTCTACTTTTCTCATTCCTAAAACTCTTCAAGCCTCATTAACTGTGAAAACAAGCCAACTAGCTGCTGTGAATGGTTTGTAACATTTGCTCAAGCCAAGAAAAGGTTCTGTGCCTCGCGGTGCTGGAGCAGTCAATCACTGAGACACACGGTAATGGGAAAAGTTTCATTTTTTTGGGGGTGTCTTCTGTGCTATGTGGCAAGGTGTATAGTTTACTACAGCGTGGGCTGTAAAAGTAAGGTATATGATGTCAGTTTTTACATCTCAGCATCTGTTCACAGAATAACATTTAAGTAATGTTAGGCTTGATTCTACAAAAACAAGACTACATCTACAGCTTTGCTAGCGGCTCTGTGAGGCTGTACTTAAGCACAGCGGTGCTTTGAGTTAAATGCTAATGTCATCATGCTAACATGCTGACTAACGATTCTTACATGTTGATTTTTATCAGTTATAATGTTTGCCATGTCCACTATCTTAGTTTAGTGTGTTACCATGCTAACATTTGATAAGTCAGACTGAACATAAAAGTACAGCTAAGGGTTATCAGAACTAATTAGTTTTGGATAAATATAGATTTTGACTTCAAGGAAAGATCAGAGGATCACCAAAGTTATTACAAAAGCATAAATGGCAACCTGGTCAAAATGGAGTCAGAGGATCACCAAAGTCATTAGGCAAAATCCTCCCAGAATCATGAACTTCTTTATAAAGTGTTTGTGTCAACCCATCTAGTAATGTAGATGTTGACACATTTAAAAAAAAAAAATCTTTTTAAAGTCAAGGGATCTTCTGGGCACAACGTCTGTACAAATTTCATGGCAATCCATCCAAAAGTTTTCAAGATATTTTAGGTTGGACCAAAGTGGCAAACCAATTGACTGACAGAAAAACCTTGCCTTCGTAAGAGCCAAAAGCTAAATAATTATTGCTATCACGGCCATTGATTGTTACCTCCCTTATCTCTTGAATTCAGCACATCTTCCTTGGCTGCTGACAATGACTCAACTTTTCAAAATTGATAAACAAGTGCTGCTCTCTGGCAATCTCATACCGACATACACACACCAAGCTCATAAAACCATATCTCTCACCTGACATCACCACGTTTGTCTTTGTCTTTTTAGGTGCTTCTAAGAACATTTCCCTTCATCCCCAAACGAAAAGAATATTTTGCTTCAATGTCCAAAACAGACAATCTCAGAGATGAACCTTAGAGAGCTGCCTAACAGATCTTGGTCTGAGCCAAAACAATAGTGCTCTTTGCCAGAATGCTTATCCATCTTTTCCTCTGTGGAGTTAGCAAGATTGCATCATGCTTACAGCCGTTAGCCTTGTATAAACAGGGAAAATTAAGTGTGTACTTTCATTTGTTTAATTGTGTACTTCCAGTGTGTGTGATACTAACATGCATACAAATTCCGTCCACTGATGTGCATTTTTATTTCAGTCCCTAAGCTATACGTAAATCAATAGTTCAAGTCAATTCACATTCTAATTTTCTATGCTCTATAGCTGTATTGATGTGTTTGTGATTGCACTTATCCAGATCCAGTTGAGAGATCGGTGACAAGTCATAAAAAAGAGTGTTTGGTGGTGTAGGGAATGAGAAAAGGGTCTGCATGGATAAGATGTAATGCACAAGAAAAATGAAACTCACCAAAGGTTAACCAGGCCAAAGAAATGTCATCAAAATGCCACTTAAACATGATTTGGCCTTTTCGATTCTTTCATCACATCAAACTTTGTGCCAGCTGTGTGGCTTGAATATGAGTGAAAATGCAACGCGGTTCTCCGAAAAGGTCGATCAAGATCTGTTATCTTAAAATAAAAAAAGATAAGTTTAAGATAAGTCACAGAGGAATATATATTGTGCACCTGAAAGCATGTTGATATGACCAGTAGCATACATTTGAAGATTTAATTTCCCATTGAAAGTAAATGATAGAATTATTATTAAATGATGGAAGCCAGTGGGGGGAAAACTAAATATAAATACTTGTTTTTCTATAAAACATATATAACACAAGTCAAAATGCAAATCATTTAATTTTTCAAGATGTTATGTTTTGTGTCTAAATGTCAACATATTAATTAATGACAAATACAGAACATTAGATGTGTGACTAATGGAAGCTGGGCCCATGCAGCTAGGCAATTGCCTGAGAGGCACTGAAATGGCTGCTTAAGTAAATGTTCATAAATGGGATTATGCTGCCCACTGTTTCTTAACCGGGCTCCCTCTTAAATTTCTTCACTTAATTTCATGATCTGCTCAGGGCAGTGGTGTTCTTAACACAGGATGTATTTTTTGTATCAAAAGTAGGGATGAGGGCACAATGAAGTCAGGCCAACAAAAACATGTATTTACATTTATATCAATCTATCAAATAACATATTATAATATAAAAATTTTGCTTTACTTAATAGTAGTATAACATAAAAATGAAAGTGCTATGTAAATGGCTGCATTATTAATGAACTAACTCTGATTTAAATCACAGTTTCTTTGATAGAGACTCAATACTTTCTGATAGATAATATTTCCATCTGTACTGCAAAGTCCACTGTGATCTACTGCCTTATCTTTGGTTAATGTGAAATTATTGCCTGTTAGGCTCATATTATGTATATATGCACAACACATTTTTATGTTGTATTATTAAAACCCAGTTATCAGAATTCAAGATGGTAAATTGCCCACCACGTACACAAAAAAAATATTTGATTCTTTCAATTTTGCACAGCCCTCTACACATGCACATTAGTGTATGGAAGTCTTACAAATATCAAACCTTAATAGTGTATCATTCAGAGAATACTTATCTTCCCTTCTCACCGTTTTACTGTGGATGTCTTGCCAACAGTTTTACAGATGTCTTTTACCAAGTATGGGGAAAATGCCTTTTTGGCAACTAGGGATTTAGTTTTACTGCGAAACAGTTTGCCGCTGGGGCAATTTGCTGGCGCATCAAGGCTCACTCCAGCTCTCTTTATACATCAATGATATACTGCCGCAACAATCTCCAGCAATAAGATAAGACAACCTCTATGTGGCCTGCAAGGTGAAATCCAGGGCTATGTAAAATTGAGGGTAAATATCCCTCCCATGCACAATAGAAATAATATACAGTAAATATATAATGTTTATATAAACAGTGGCCCCATTTTCTGCCAAACACAACTGGTTATAATAGCTCAAACCCTACTAGCTACTAACTTGCTGCACAATAGCTGTTACCTTCAAGCCCACTAATATTCAACACCATTCAACACAATCCGTGCTAATTAGTTTATGCCTGGCAGTCGTCCCTAGCCTGCAGCTACCTTGGCTACACCTCACCTTCATTTTTCCTTGGTTACAAAACACAACAGGCACTGAAAGTGGAAGATTTCCCCCCCTCTATTCTTGAGCCTCAGGCTGATGGGCCCTATTCACAACAAATAAGAGGATCAAACTGCAATGGGTGTGGGTGCAGTGCAGTCACTCAGTACATTAGGAGGGAAAAGAGAACAGTGTCTATAAGCCGGTTTTCTCCCAAGTTGGGTAAAATTTCTTGAAGCATTTCAATTTGGTTTGACAATTTAGAGTGCTGTTAAAAATAGCAACCTATTCTTTTCACCTCTTTTTGTATCTGAAATATCCTGACGTGCTTGATTGTTTCTTTCATGGACATTTGTGATTATGTGAAGGTGCATTCTTTATTGTGTTAATGGAGGTTGGCGCAGTTCTGATGCAATGTAATGTGACTGAAGCTAATCAGCCAATAAACATCTCATACTAATTTCAGCTTTAAACTGGCCTTAACTTACCTAAGACCGTTTACAGTATATGAAAACTGACAACTGACAGAGCAAACTGACTCTGGATCAGAGCGTTGGACTAAAGCTTTGGCGTACAGTAGTATTAGACTGTTTAAATTGATTGGACTCTCAGATAATAGCATGAATTGTCACATCCTTCATAATCTTATCTTAATCTTTAAAGTGTAACGCAATTAGCTGTCCCTCATTAATCTCCTCACGTTACTAATTTTCATTGTGGTGGAAACTGCTGCTTGTTTGCAGGTATAAGGTGAAATGTGTGCATGACCGAGATAAGTTTATACTCCAATTCCAAAGGATTGCCAAAGCAGAATTAATTTAAGGGTTCCTTTGTTCTTTGAAATTTTGTCAAGAAAGAGACAAAACAAAGAATCAGTTAAATTCTCATCTCATCTTCTCATCAACTTGCAGTGACCCACCATTTCAACTGACTTTATTTGTCTGAAAAATGAGGACCTGGGGAAGAGATGACAGTACTTCAGCTTTCATTAACTCTAAATCACTTTCCAGTGCAACAGTGCACAAAGGTAATTAATTTCCTCAAGGACAATTTTTTTAGTGCTTTGAGATAATGACAAGAGAACTCCTCAAAGTTCAATCTCGGTAGATACTGTAGGTGGTTTTAAACTAAAATGATCCCCAAAGGCTCAATTTAGATTCCGTATTGCATCATCTCTGGTGACAATGTTGCAGTTTAGATTTATTTGAGAGAATTTACTCTATTCACAGTGTAGAATAACATATGAAATATTACACTTTGGCTAGACTCTAGAGCAACCGACAGTTAGTTACGGGATGTATTGACACAAATAGTTAAGGAATATAGTGCTTTAGGACAGTAGGTATACTTTTCACAATAAAAATATTTTCAAAAAGCACTTCTAAATATATGTGTTGTGCCAAATACTTTATTATTATTTGTATGTCCTGTTGTTAGACTAAACTGTTTCCTCTGTCACTGTACATTATAATTTAGAAAATGGCTGTTATGCATGATACTGATAAAACACTAAATATAACATTAAGCATTTGAATACTTTATAATTTTTCATCTTTTCATTTTTAAGTTATTCTTTTTTTAGCATAGCCTTTAAGGATTGCATGTGTCAAATACAATTGGTTACAATTATAGTTATAATATTAATATTGGTTAGTAGGATACGCATTTAAAGGTGCTCTAAGCGATGTTGGGTGATGTCACTTCTTGTAGTATTGTCAAATAAAACAAAGGCTAGCTCGCCCCCCCTCCTCCTCCTCATCCCATCCCCTCCAACCCCAAATCCTTGCTGGTTATTGGCTGCAACACTGTTTATGTTTCATGGTGCAGGTTGGCGCAGTTTGTTTTTGTTGCCCATGTGGAGCCTGGGTTGTCTACAGAGACTGCGTTTTTATACAGTGTGTTCAGGGGACAGGCAGCTTGTGGATAGTGAGATGTTTGCTGTATGTGACAAAAAAGGTTGTAGCCTAAAAAAGTGTGACATCGCTTAGAGCACCTTTAAGCTTGAAATTTAATACTCTCGCACACACAAAAGATGGGAGCATGAATAGTAATTCTGTAATGTGCATACTGAGCAAGACACTTTTAATATTGCACATATTCATCAAACTTTGTGTGTTTATAATACAAAATGCTAATACAAGTATTCATTACTTCCCAAGGTATTTTAAAATGTTCAATGTGTTATTGTACGTAGATTTAATTAAAATACCAGTTTCTCTTCAGGTGAAGAGTAAATGTTGCCTTGTCTTGCCATGATAAATCAGCTGCACATAATGTGAAGCACAGTAAATGACACTCAGGCTCCCAAGACAGGGTGGTTATGGGCATTATTTTTACTTCTCACCTGCAGTGCAGGTGGAAGTGGGTTGGTATGAGGAAGTGTACATTATTAGCTGGTGCATTAGGGTCTAGTGACAATCATATCAGTTCCTCTCTTTCCTGTTCTTGAAAAGCAGAGCTCTCCCCTACATGGTGTGTTGTCAGTTTTGCAATGGAGAGTAGAGTTAAGACTGGCTTTCCCAAGAGAAACAGATGTCATTGTCTTGGAGTTGCAAGGCGCAAATCATATGGCACCTCAAATTTGCCGCCAAGGGCAGACAATGTACCATTTTGACTTGACTTCACTTTTCTAAATATAATGAAATCCCCGTCACCATTTTACACCAACAGTTTTAGTTTGGAAGACACTAGGTCACCTACTAAGATTCTGTCCTCACTAGAAAAAATAACAGTCTTTGGTCTTTTCAAATGCTTGAAATGAGACATTTACATTTTCCTGACAAGCAGTAAGCAGGTCGGAGTGGATTTTTGGCTGTTTCTTTTCCCATTTCTCTAAATTTAACTAAATAGTTAAACTTTAACCATATGGATGGCAGGTCCGTTTTTGAAAGGCACAGATAGCACCTTTACACAGTTGTATATTGCGTTGCTTTATTTGGTCACTGCCAGAAAGCCTACATTAAGCTTAAGATTTCTAAATCACATTCTGTCAAATGATAACGTATTTTAACAGTGTCATAGAGGTAAAACAGTTGCAATAACAATACTATTATTTGACCTGCTGAATGTAAGAGAAGACCGAAACCTATGACATTACTACCGGACCAACATGCACATGTCCTGCGGTTCACAATGAAAGGCCTATGTAACATGCTCTCTTCTGCTTCCACAACTGTCACACAAGCAGCTGATGGATGGCAGGGGTGATGAATGTGGGGCGGCTTGCCTCTCTCTTTAATACCTTGCATGCTAGAAGAGCTGAGACTTGAGGGTTTTGAAACAGAGCAGAGAAATATTCAAACTAGCCGATGCCCAATTTCTGGCCAAAGTTGTTACTGCTTTGTTAATTTACTGGTCTCTTCTTTTTGATGAGGTTGTCAACATTTTTTGATTTTGTGGCACTTGTTTTAGATTAGACAATTTGTTAGCAGCAGCCGCACCGTGCAAATGAGGAAACACAAGTCATTAAGACGTGCCATTGACTGCATTAGAAGTTACAACATTTAAAACATCTGCCAAGAGCTCATTTTAAAAATACATTCAGGAAAACATTCAACTCAAATTGATTGGCCTTAAGGATTAATATGGAATCTTGCCTCACACAAATATTGAGAATATTGTTTTTGTCATATTTGGTAGTGCTGGAGAACTACTATATGGATAACTAGGTAATAAGTAGAAGGGACAGAGCTCAATGAAAGATCAGTCATAAAGCTTTCTTCCTTCTCTCCTTCTTATTTCATTACTATGCCGAAGCTGTGCCTTTTGGCTGCAGTCCTCTCGTATAATTTACCACTGTTCCTTATTTAAAAGGCAGCTCCTTCCTGGTTCATGCCATCATTCAGCGAGTCTTAAACTATCATTGCCCTGTCTTATTCACACCAGAGGCAATCACAAATCAGTGTTCTCTTTAAATTATTTAGAGGTCCTTTATTGTGTCGCCTGCTGCTTCTTATGCTGGCGCCAACAAAATACCAGTCCTGCATTCAAAATCTTGCTTAAATAAAATAATGAAAGTATTATATAAACATAAATTACTAAACATATAAAAGTAAAAGTATTTGCTAAGCAGTCAAATGGGCTTTGGTATAGGCACATCATCATATACGTATATTATACTATTCGAATGTTATTACTGATGCTGTAACATGTAAGACACATTTTTATGGTTGTATTAAGCTGCATTCTGTTGGGTAGTTTAGTTTACTGTATACTTTATATGCTTATTATGAATTTTGTAAATCTTAATATGAAAAGTAACCAGTAAATTAAAGTTGTCAAATACATGTAATGCAGTAAAAGCACCATAGGATGAAAGGGTTAAGAGGTTAGTCAACTAACACTAAAATCAATAAGCAGCATCACAATTAATAAAAGCTAAACCATCTGTTTTAGACCACCACCTTTTACCTGTATCAAGAATCCACATCCATAAATTTACAGTATAGATGACCGAGCCAGGTTCAACAGACTAAGTATGACATTTATCCCCATACCAACCAACGGTCACTCAAAACTCAAAACTCAAAAATAGTCAATAAGGACATCAAGACTACTTGTTTTAACCAAAAGTGCTCTATATGTACAGTTGTGTTCAAAATAATAACAGCCCAACATCACTAACCTCATTCTGTGTAATTGAATCTGTAATTGAAAGGGTGTGTTCAAAATAATAGCAGTGTTGTGGTCAATTAGTGAGGTGATTGATTCTGTGAAGAAACAGGTGCCAATTATGTCCCATATTTAAGGAAGGAAGGAAGCAAATGTTGTGCATGCTGGTTATAGTACATTTCACACTGAAATACTCAGCATAATGGGTCGTTCCAGACCTTGCTCTGAGGAATAGCGGACTTTGATTAAAAATTTGATTAGAGAGAGGAAAACATATAAAGAAGTGCAGAAAAGTGTAAGCTGCTCTGCCGAAATAATTTCAAATGCCTTGAAATTGCATCCAAAGCCTAAACGACGTGGGAGAACTACCTACACCATTTGAATGGATGGAAGAATAGCCAAAATGGCAAAGGCTCAACAATGATCAGCTCCAGAAAAATCAAAGAAGACTTAAAGTTACCTGTAAGTACTCTTACGATCAGATGAAGGCTAGTTGGAGCAAAGCTATCAGCTAGAAGCCCCTCCACCCCCGCAAAGTCCCATTACTGAAAAAAGGACATGTATTGAATAGGTTTAAATTTTCCTAAGGATACATTGACTGGCCAAAGGAGAAATGGTGCAAGATTCTGGGGACTGATGAGAGCCAAATGGTTCTTTTTGGGTCTAGGGGCCGCAGACAGTTTGTCCTACGACCCCCATGCACTGAATTCATGCCACAGTACACTGTGAAGACAGTAAAGCATGGTGGTGCAAAAATCATGTTATGGGGATGTTTCTCATACTGTGGTGTTGGGCCTATTTAAAACATATTAGGTATCATGGATCAGTTTTAATACATCAAAATACTTGAAGAGGTCATGTTGCCTTATGCTGAAGAGGAAATACCTTTGAAATGGGTCTTTCAACAAGACAATGACCCAAAACTTACCAGTAAGGGAGCAAAGTCTTGGTTCCAGATGAACAAGATTGATGTTATGGAGTGGCCAGCCCCGGACCTCAATCCCATAGATCACTTGTGGGGTGACATCAAAAATGCTGTTTCTGAGGCAAAACCCAGTAATACAGAGAAACTGTGGAATGTAGTTCAATGGTCCTGGGCTGGAATACCTGTTCACAGGTGGCAGAAGTTGGTCGACTTCATGCAACACAAATAATGGTTATGCAACTAAAAATTAGTGCAGTGATTCAAAGTAAAGCAAACCCTTGAGACATTTTTCAGTTCATACAGTAAATGTTTGAGTTTGTAGAAAAATGCAAATACTGCTATGTTTTAATCAATTTTGGTAATGTTTTGTTTTGGAATTGAATGAACAGTGTTCCCAATGCATTGATATTATGGAATAAAAAGATAAGGATTTTGAGCATTATTCACTTTTTTAAACACACTGCTATTATTCTGCACATAACTGTAGCTAATCTTGTAATTTAATAAATTGCCACACTATATGTCTTGTGAACAGAAAGTAATGGAGTACAAATCCTGTACTGCTATTAATAGTGTCAGTGGAATTATAAAACATTGCCTGCCTTCAGGGGAGCCTATTTAACATGCACTACTACTAGTTATATCTATGTAGCTTTCCATGCATCTCTAGCAACAACATATAGATAAAATAAAGCGAAAAGCCTCTAATCACTACATTTCAGTGATTTGTCCTGTCACAGAAACATACAGTATTTCTTCCTCCGCTATGGGGGTTTAACAGCTGCTCGGTGAAATGACAGCAGTGCTTCATGTGAAAAATGACAACATTGCAGTGAAATGTAATCCCATCAGCTCCTTCAACTTGTGCATGATTCCTCATAAAGCAGTGTGGGGGGGGGGGGGGTGCGACTGCAGTCGCAGTCAGTGTCTTCATTTAGGATCCTAGTGGCCTGAGGGTAGAAGCTCTCTCAGTGCTGGCCTGATGTATCTTCTTCCCAACCTCAACAGGGAGAATGGGCTATTACCTGCATGGGTTGGATCTTTAATGATTCTCCTAGCCTGTTTTGCAGTGCCTGGTGTAAATATCCTTTAGGCAGGGTAGGGCACTGCCTATTGTATGTTCAGCTGTTCTGTATAGTTGATAGATTAATTTTATGTTTGAAGAGCTCCTTCAAAAAGGAATAATAAATCGTTATCTGTGAAATTTCCATGTAGACTAGATTAGATACTTGATGTAACCTTATTTATTTTGCTTTGAATTCATGTTCTAGAACACCAGATTATCTCAGTGCATTATGGCAGCAATCGTGCATACATTGACCCACAATAGCATGGGAGGGTGCCTTTGTTTTTTAATAATTAATAATAGTATTCTCATATTCTTCTTTTTTACTGAGGTGTACAGTTTATGGAAAAATGGGTATGTGGTAAAATTCATAATTTTTTATTGGATACAAATTATCTTTTAACTGAAATCTGCAGAGGAAACTGGTATCAATATCCACTCATCCTTTATTTACAGAGCCAGATGGTATGTTTGGATGCCATCAAGCATCTTCTAATACAGCAGATGCTGAATTGTGAAATTTCTCTGTTTTGGCTAGCTGGCTGTGTGCCATTATGTCAAAAAGCCCATTATCCAAGGCAAATATGTGACCCCCCTCTCTGCTGCTATCACAGAGCATCAAGTACAGCCAGAGTTATTTCTTTGAGAACAGAGAATTGGCTCCTTCTCAATTCAGTCTGTCAGTGCTCTGCATAAAAGTCTTCCACACTCAACCTTTCTCCCAGAGATTTCAGCAGAGATTCACTTATCTGTCACAAAACAATTGTTCTCTGTAAAAGGCATCGGCTGGTGCAACTTTAATTTTAAAGATGTTTTAAATGAGCTGCCACCGTGTGATTGATGGGCTGTGTAAAACTTGCCTCCCATTCCTCTCTATCCTTCAACGGAGGGCTTTAATTACGAGCCCCTTGTATTGATGCTGTCAGCTACTATGTGATATGCATCATGTATGGGGGGGAGAATGGAATTTTACTACCTGGTCGCTCGCTCCTACTGTCTCATTGCACACAATGTCATCAGTTGAAAACGCATTGTCATCAAAGTCAAGTGATATTGCCTGGGGATCAAGGCCTTTGGTATTCATGTATTCACTCATCTGTTTGCTTCCACTCAGAGGTTAAATTGAATTTGATTTTGATTGATGAACAATCATGCATGAACTGACTGTTTAATCAGTATACATTTTTTACGTATTTAAAAGAATACTTAAGCACTCAGGAAAACAACAGTGAATAGCCTTTAAATGTCAGAGGGGTGTATGCTCTTTTTATCCATTCACTTTAAGAGTTTGGAAATGGCAATAAAGGCACTGAGGTATAAGTTGCTTTTAGAGAGGTATCTCAAGTGACCTTAGCTTTAAATGTGGTCATGTCAGAATTATCCCACTAATTTGGGATAAAAACACCTTTGAATATTGTATTGATGTTGATACAACAAATGCTTATGGACAATCAGTTAGGATATTGCATTGTAGCTTGACATATACAGTATGCAACAGTGAGCCCAGTTCAGCTAAATTGCTCTGGAGAGTTAGTAGAGATACAGTAGGTGATACACCTAAAATCTTCTGTGACTGTGTATAAACTACTTATTTTCATCTTTAGTTCCTAGGCGGACACTGCCAGTAATGTGCACGCTGAAGTAGTAAAATATTTAACTGTAACTGGGTAGGGATCAGTGATCTATCAGTACCATCAGTAATCCTAATATAAATAATTAGTCAGTTTAAGACTTTTTCAAAAATATGTAGTATTAATGTGATAATGGTAAATTTTTTGTAAATTTAATCCAGTAGATTCAACTTTTTAATTAATGTAAATCAAGGTTAACACATTGCTTCACAAATAGATTTAATGTTGCCACAAAGCATTTATACTTTGAATATGCAAAGTTCACCACAATGGCTCAATACAACCTGATTTATTCAAGATATTTCATTGGTTGATGGTAAGTATTGAACAGTTAAGTTGATTTCATGAAAGTGTAATGAAATTATTTTTACTTTAATGTAATAACACATTAATTAAATGTTTTTGGTTTCCATTTACCTCGGGCTGAGGAAGACTTTGAAATGTACTCCCATGTCTCTGCTTTTTTTCCTCGGGTAGCTAGTTCCTACTTAGACTGGGTAAACCCCGTCCACTCTGCTTGCGATTGGTTATCGCCCTGCAGCTCGGTCTGGAAACCTGCATGTTTATTTATCCTGCTTCAGTTCACAATTTTTGCGGGAACCAATCACAAACTGGCTTATCTCCCTGGTGCTCTATTGGCAGGTTAAACACGATTACGATAGAGAATTCTTGTTCAACATTCAACATAGCGGCCACTGAACTCCACCAAAGCACAGCAAACCCGTTGATGGCGCTGTTGCTTCTACGTCACCCATAGCGTTGGTCTGATTGGTTGAAGGACTATCCAATTGCGTACAGAGTCATTTGAACAATGCCTGTTGGCCACCACTCTTGTGCAGAGATTATACAGAGCAATCTTCCCAGATCAATGTTCAGTCTCAAATCCATTGAGCCTGGCTTGGTCTGGTGATAGCTAGACTAAGTTCCTACTTACAATTATTAAGGCTTCACATGCAGACATTCACTAAATGGCAAAGACAAAACATGCCATGTTATGTTGGTGACACAAGCAAGGTAACAACTAGCGATGAAATTGATTAATCGCGTGTGTAGTGTGATTGTGTGTAGTGTGTAACGACAACAGAGTGTAAATTGTAATTTCCCCATAGGAGATCAATAAAGAGTATAAATTAAATTAAAATTAAATTAATGTCATAACTAACTTGCAATTAATCGCAATTAATCACACATTTTTATCTATTCTAAATGTCCCTTAATTTATTTTTGTCACAATATTTTTGTCTCATTTTAATAATCTTATCAACATGGAAAAGTGGATCGGATTGCTTTGTGCAAATGTTTTTTTAATTGAAAACAAAATTGTCATTTAGCCTACTGTGGTGTAAATAAAAAAGCAAATAATCTCTCACACAGTGTAACACTGTCGAACAATGAAAGGGTAAAAAAAATACTTAGCCGAAAAGGTGGAGAATTTGCATCAGCTGTGTGCTTGGCAATCAAGTCGAATTTCAGACTGGACGTGCTGCAATTGTAAGTCAGTTCACAAGGACAAAACCCACTGATCGCTTTGGTCTTATCAATGGAACCATTTGGCAACTTTGAAAAAGTAAACTTTCCATCCAGAATCTTATTGGCATCCATTTTTGTGTCTCGAGCTCGCCATCCACTCAAAACATAACGTTACTACTCTTTGGCTGGCTCACAAGCCCAAACAAGTGTGCACGGCGTGCTTGTTGTTTTGTTTCTGGTCTAGCCAGATCTGGTGTGGTGTAGTTTTACTACTAGTTGTTACAACAGCATGTGAAAAAAACTACAAAGTTTGCTAGGCCAAAAAGAACGTTAATCTCCCAATAAAAAAATGTATACCGTTAAAATGGGTTTGCATTAATGCTGTGAATAACGCATTTAACTAACAGCACTATTTTAAAGTGGCCATTTATTGTAGATGCAATTTTGGTCTTAGTTTTTCTATAATTGGGGACTTTTTAAAAGTTATTCCCAAAAGAATAGAAGTCCCAAAATATCCGGACTCGGAGGGAAGTGAGTTCATGCGGAGACTCACTTTCCTTCCCCTCAGCCCACATTCTGATCTGGTTTGTTCCCTAGAGAACATTGGCTGAAAAGTGTCATTGCTGGGTATGATGTTGTGTTTCTCACCTGGAACAATGCCAGAGACTGACACATGGCCAGAATCAGTTTAGGTGAACACTGCTCTCTTGTCCTATGGCCTTTAACTTTCCTTTGCATTGTTGTTTTACACTTTATTGGAAAGTCAAGATAACTTTTTGCTTGCTTCTCTAATGCCATTTCACCCCCGCTGTGATCTCCTGTTATAGGTTGTTCCTCTGTTAGGCATTAATGCCTCTGCAGCTCCTGGATAGTTGTCTCTTAGGCACTTGAAGGCCGACACTTCTATTTGTTACTTTCATTAATGTCTTGATGGTCCTCTTGATTATAAATGTGGGTGTTTTTCACTGACTAATGTAACGTTTCTCATCCATTGTCATTAGGATATGTTAATTCATGATAAAAAAGGTCATGTTAGAATGCTTTCCATTATGAACAATTGGGATTTATCAACACAACATGACTGAAAACAGATGTTTTAGAATGTTTAATAATGACTAGCATTTTGGGAGTGATACTCTCTCTTTGTTAGTACTATCTTATGGACATTTGTTGTACATTTAGTTTAGAGAATACACAATATAAAGTTAAGAATAATTTGTATGTAAAGAAATAGGAAATAATTTATATAATAATTAATTAAAAGACATTTTACGTTACGAGGCTTTTTCTCCCTTTAGCAGTACTGCTGTTGTTTTTACTTTATTTATTATTTATTTATTTATTTTTTTAAATTGTAATATTTTTTAATCCCCCCAACAGAGATTTGTAGCCCATGAGAGTTTAGTGATTTTATGATTTCAGAAATAACACAGTGTACTACAATTCATAATAGACCAGCTTAATATTAAGAAAACACTGTTCTTTGGGTGCTGCCTAAGCACGTGTCTATGGGGAGAGAGAAACTCAGAAATGAAAAAATCTTTTGTGCCAGTTTGAACATTATTCTTTCATGCTTATTCTTAACAGTATGCACTGTAATACTAAACCAAACTTAATGAAGAACACAGCAGGGGCAGATTTCTAACAATATGGCAAAATATTTTTTTATAAATTAGTATAGTTTGTAAAACAGCAAACCATCACTGTATCAAATAAAATGTATTTCCCAACCATACACATAATATTAATGGATTCCATGAAATTCATATAATGAATACACAAATATTTCAGGCAATCCTAAATAGATTAAAAATTATAAATGGAGCCTTACTGCTCCATATACAGTATTGATTATGTTGATCATTTTTTTTGTTTCCCCTAATGCTCAGATAATCATCCACAAATAGAGAGGAAGGACAGAATCAAAACATGTCTTAGGATTGTTTGTCCACTCTCGTAGTCAGTACAAGGTGACAAACAGGAAAGAAAACAATATTAATATAATTGGCTGAAGAGAGAGAGAGAGAGAGAGAGAGAGAGAGAGAGAGAGAGACACACACACACACACACACACACACACACACACACACACACACACACACACACACACACACACGCATTGTTGTTTCTTGTCCCGGTAATGTATATTGGGGAGAACTAAACAAAACAATCTATGCAGTAATGTCAAGTATCTGTTGTGATATAGCGCTGGCTTTAAATTGTGAATAATAATGAGATGGAAATTACCGTGGTCTGTTTTGCTACACAGTGCACATTTTGCTAACGTATACTGAGGGATCTTTGATGAAGGATGTAATACCGTAAAACATACCTGCTTTATATAGTTTGCATATAGATTCCATTATTGGACACTCAGTCAAAACACATTTTCTCTAATTTACAAAACAAAACAAAAAAAATAGCAAGTTGTTTCTAGTTTGTATTTGTTTATCCTGCACAGAAGTTATTTTCACTTCTATTGTGTCATTTCATCACAAATGGAAAGAAGCAACTTGATAAGCAAATACTTTAACTAAAACTTTTAATTAATTATGATTACTGGCCCACTGCTCTCAGTATTTAAAATGGTGTCTCTAAATGTTAATTAAATAACCTTACGCCATTCAGTTTCAGCTCAAGTACAAAAACACATTGAACATAATAGTAGATTAAATGAGGCACCTCGGTCTTAAGCCTGGAATATGAAACACACCATGTACAGTATGTAAGAGGATCTGGATCACATGGACTGATAAGGTCATACATGTGGTTTGGTGCTAGTCCAGCACAATTTACTCGTCCGCCTTGAAGGTGACCAGTACATTCTCAGTATCATTGTTGCCGAGAAATCTGATGAGATTGAAGAGTAGTGTATTGGTCTACATTAAATCATATAAATGTTACAGTCTTCTGAATAAACAAGACTAAAGCTGCCAGTATGCTTTTTCATAAGTGGTTGTTGGAACGGTCAAACCCCCTCCACCCAAACCCCTTCCACCCACACTCCAAGGTCAGATTGGGAGGTGAGGGGGGGGGGCTTTGTCCAACTATTTCTGTATATTTTTTAAACTACCAATCCAACATTCACAGCCACTACAGCACAGAGTAATTAGTCACCTGTGCAAAGTGCAAAGTGGCAGAACCAAGTGTGAGAATTAATGCCTTTTAGGAGCAATTATCACCAAATTTAAACTACTCTATATCACATCTTCTCCCTTCCTATGAGGAACAAGTCAGTGTGAAAATCAGTGTGAAAATCAGTGTGAAACGGTACAATGGCTAAAAATGACAAGTTTCCCTCTCTCATTTCCCCCCTTGGTTATAATTGTTTATGTGCAGTGAACTGAGTTTAGAAAATCAACAGCTACTGAATTTGGAACAAAACTTTTCCCACAGCCCCTGAGTCCTCCAGTTTTGAGAAGCAGTTTAGATACTCTGCACTGTTAACTGGCAATTGAAGTGGTCCACTTGAGTAAGTAGTTCACTGCAGCGCATTCTCATGAACGGGTCCATATCATATCGTACAAAAATGTATGCACACAAAAACGTATGAAAAGCCAATGAAATTAGGAGACTGCGGAGATCACGTGACACGGGCTGTCTACGAGGTCCATGACGCCGAGTGGCACTTGGTTGTTGTTTAAGCCGCTGCAGAGCTTTGTGATGATGTCTACAGACCACCGTTGTATCAGCGGTGGCTTAGGAACAGATGTTGAGCCTTGAACATAGCACTGCATGCTGCTTGTCGTTTTGGCAGACATTACGGTTATATTAAGTCTACAAAATGTGACCGTTTTGCCGCAATAAAAGTTAAGATTAGGCACCAAAACGACTAGTTAAAATTAGGATCATGATTTGGATTAAAACAAAAGGATCATGCATTTCCTGGGGGAAAGGCTTTAGTTTTCCCTGGGAAGCGAACTCTGCTCTAGGGCTTGAAAGTCCCGTATGTTAACATCCACCGATCCACCCAGACATACGTGGCCAGCTGCGTTCTACTACATGTATGTGGTGCATACAGCAAAAAAAAACAAAAAAAATGCAATGCTTACAAATTACAGGGCTTAACTTTTCATAGCTTTTTGAATGAATGGTTCACGAGAACAGGCTGGGCTGTTACAAAAACATTCTAGGTCAATTATCAATGCTTATGTCAACAAGGTGTAGAACATGGAGATGAAAATATTTTTCATCCTATATGTTTTTCTCAATATCAAAAATAACATTGGATAAATGTTAACAGCCCTTAAAAATCTAATGATAGATATGAAGGATGAATATTTAAGGGTGACTTACTGTAGAATTCAGTAGTTTACAGGTCAATATTCCAGGTTTTTACTAACCAGATTGTGGATTATGTGGGGAAAAATGTATATTTATTCAAAATGCATTACATTGCATTTCAATTCAAAATGCATTACATGACCAGCCTATATATACGATTTAATAATATCCATGCTCATCTTTGTATGATAACTACCCCCTGGTCATTCAAGACTGTTGGACCATTAATTGAAATTTGGTCTTAATTAGCCGCACTAAGAATTACAGGTTCCATTGTTTGAGCCAGTAAAACATTATTATTATTTTAGGAGTGTGAAGTCAAATTAATGAGCAAGTTTAGCTTTTGTTTTTATTTGAATAAAGTGTTATTATCAGAGGAACAGATAAAGGTCACCTTTATTAATCATGATAATTATTTACAGTAATTAGGCCAGATATCTTTGTAACTGCTCTCAGAAAATTGATTTTTCATGCTCAGAATTACTTCAAGGGTACTAACACGGTTTCAATTATATATGCAAAATGAAAATAACAAAGTCAAACCTCAATTTCCAGTGGCACTATTGTGGTGGTTATCTTTACAACCATTTTTATGTTAATTATTACACTTTTTTTTTCAATGTGCCTTCTCCTTGGAAAAAAGTGACAATGTGCTGGATGAGAGGATATGATAATATAATGTATTATGTCACAATGAATTTTTTGCAATTTACAGAATGTAAAGATATTTTTTTACATAACTAAGATACATAAAATGCATCAATCAAATAAAAATAATGGTTATTAGATTTATTTATGAAACTCTATAAAAAGACTTAACTACTTTTACACAGCCTGAAGACCTTAAATGTTGTTTTACACTCTAAAAAAACGATATTTGAAATACTTACAGTACATTCATTGAGCTTGATTTTTTAATAAATTAAAGCTCTTTTGTAAAACTCTTGAAGAGTTCATAATTTGGTCTGAAAGCAGACACACTACATAGTCCAGGACCAATGACTTTTCTCATGATAAATGATAGAAATTGTTTTTGTCAAAGTCACAAGTGAACAGTCATTGTTAAATACACCTTTACATTTATTTATTGAATCCATTAGAAATGTGTTGTTTTATTTTCTCACATTATGAATTTGAAGACACGATTGCAGTGCCCGACCAAAAAGAGCCGATTGCTTGGCCTTCTGTATTGCTGCTTGTTGCTTTCTGCAGCACCGATATATCTTACAGGAGGCACTCAAAGCACTTACTGTAATATGTAACTCAACTGTATACTACTGACTTACTGTGTACTTCTTCTTCAGAGGAAAACATTGTACTTCTACATTTACCTGACAGAGAAATGTTGCTGGTTATGTTGCACAGCTTTTACTTTATGACACGCATAATCCCACAAAAAACATTTTCATCATATGGGACCTTTTAAGTAAACGATTGAATGCAGGACTGTGCGTTTATTTGTGGTTTTACCGTATGACGTAGGTTGATTCATTAATTAGCAGACGTATTTTGCTGCCAGTAGTGTCATGGTAAAAGTAAGCATGGCAAACTTAAGAAATTGCAACAGCAGAGTGATGACGTTCCTGACCTGAAGGTTACCCCTGCAGCTGCGCACAGCAGTCAGGTTTTTTTTTTTTCAACCTTTATTGGTTGGTTGCTTCAGGTTTTAGTTAACAGTTTATTAATATCAAACTAATATATATGTTTCATATAGTGTCAGATATGTTGTATGCCTAAAAGGTAGTTCAATAAACAGACAATGAAACATTTGAGAAACATTTCGGTATACGTGCTCGTGTTTCACAGAGATAGTTTGGCTCTGCAATTGAAGCCTTCACTTGTTTTTTTCCATTTTCTTGCAACATCCATATTGCTTTATCCAATTTATTTTGATTTGTACAATGTATTGACATCTTTCCAACTATTAAGACCCTAAAGGCCAGATAGCTGAATGTAATCCAAGGTCAATAACTCGCAATGATAATTCCCTGGCCAAATATTTGGCCAGCAGAAAGCAATTTGCTCTTCATGAGTTGGCAAGTTGTAGCTACTATCTGAAACTCTAAATACAGTCTGTTTTCCAGGTAAAAGGCCTTGAAATCAAATAAAACCCCAACAGTTACACAAGAGAAGAGTACTTCATAATTTCAGTGTACTTCATCATTAGTTCAAGAATACTTGGGTTCAGATTATACAAACGCTATATATGTACACTTAATGTCACAGAGTCAATAGTGCAACGAAGACTAAAAGCCTAAAAGTGCTTTTCTTCAGTCCCAATAGGATTACCAATCCTCATTGATGTTCTTAGCTAACACTCAGTAGCGGGGTTAAGAAAGACATTCTTAAATGAAAAGTGTTAACTTGTACTTAGTTGCGGAGATCTATCATGATGTTTTGCCAAATCTTGGCACTCAATATGTTTCCGGTTTCAGAAGTCCACAAGAGCCTACATAACAAAAGACCACTAAAGTCAGGCATTTAACGTCCTTTTGATTGAAAAATCAATTACTACAATTGAACAGCTTGACCAGAGCTGGTTTAAGTCAGCCGCATAATCATAAAAAACTCAGAATGTGGATATGCGGTGTCACTTTTGACGTTTATACTGTACCTGTCTGGAAGTAAGATATTGTCAAGCCCATTATTTTATTAGATTAAATTATCGTATCAGAAGTTTTCTTTCACACTACTGCACAGAATAGTGTGTAATCTGTTCAAAATGACCTCTCATGTCATTGCCTGAGACTCAATTAGCCTGTATGAAACTTATTTTTTTGTGAGCTCAGAATATCCTTCCTAGCACAATTCATCTTAGCCCAGTCTTTCTTGTTTTAGTGGTTATATTCTTTAATGGAAATAACTGTATTGGATTTGATCATCTTACATGAACTATGCAGACATGAATCACTGTTTATTTTTCAACCTATCCCACAGAGATATGGAGGGGGGACTTTACTTTATACAAGGAGGACAGAGTATAAGTGACAGGTCTGTATGTATGTTGATAACCTGGTAACCTGGAAATCAGCGTCTTTGCAGAAGTAAATAGTTCATAATTCACATTCCCAATAAAACATGTAGAGATAAATGTAGAAGAGAACCTATCAGTTTCAACTCTTGACAAGTATTAAGGAATGTTTTAAAGTTTAAATATGAGTATGCATTTTTACACAAAAATACAGTACATAATATCAGTGAAATTGTCTTGCTTTTGTTTTGTGATATAAATTGTCTTGAGAGCTACTTACTGTAAATGGTAACACAGATACAAAATTGAATGCACAATACACAGGGGCTTACTTGTCCTTGATTCCAGTCCAATTGGAAAAATGGAATGAAAAAAGCCCTGCAGGGTCTTAATATTTAAACAAATGTGGGTGTAATGGCAGGTCCCTTGGTTGCAAAGAAACTAGAGTGAGTGACTAGGGACTGGTCTCCTACCTGTTCTGCTATATGTGGAGACATGATCTGTGTTCAAAACTGTCAAAACTGTTCCCTAACACGGAAAAATTGCACTATATATTGTGTCGTTACCATTTTATTGTAGTGTTCAAATTCTCTCACTATATAGTCGACTATAAAGTATCCACAATGCACAGCTAATTTGAGGGTATATACGATGTACCCCACATTTTACTCCCCTATACCATGCAATGCAACTGTGCAACGTGGCCATGTTTTTCCTAGAGGAGAAGAAGAAGCAGATATACTATATATATATAGTATATCTGCTTATTTTCCTCACTGTATATATATATATATATAGTATATATACTGAATATATATCCTTTTACTATGCTCCTGGGTGCATATTAGAAGGGACATATTAGAAATATTTTAGTTTCCGTCACACAAGTAATGGACGCATCTCGTGACGCAAGTCACGCATCAATGTGTTATATGTTGTTATAGTTCACTATTTAATAAGAGAATGGAGGATTGAGGCATTGAGTATTTGGATTGAAAAAAGGTGAGTCAACGCTATCCCAAGGCAGTTTACGATGGACCGTAATTCCCACCAGTTTTGGAAGTGATGGACAACCAAACCTCTGGTGACATGAGCATGTAGAGCCAGAGGATATTAGGGTTGAATGATAAATTGTATTGTGAAAGAATGTGATTAGCGAATCATGAAGAACGCGATATTTAGTAGAATGTTTGGTGTGACATTTGATTTAATATTTATATACAGATATTTACTGTAATGTCATAAGATAAATGCTGGAATAAACATATCCCAGATTGTTTACAGAAATGTCCTATTTTCCATGGATCTTTGATTTATTTTGCACTACTTTACTTAACATGATTGTAGAAGGTGCAATAAGTAGCTAAAAAAAATAATCGCAAATCAAATCATAATCAAAATATCTGTCAGGAAAATGCAATTCAATCTTCACCAAATTGTTCAGTCCCAGAGCATATGCAGATGTAGTATATTACAGTAAGATTCTCTGCAATCTGGTGGTTTAGCACACTTTGCAGGACAGTGTTTTTATTATTCTACTTAACATAGTCAGTATTTCATTGAAGTGTTGCCTTTTCCCATCAAAATAATTTACATTATGCCAAAATGACTTGATACGATTGAATGGTGCACATGATGAAGAATGAGTGTAATGGAATGTACAGTATAAGGTCCGATAGTTGTGGAAATTATCCATATTTCTTTTTACTTGCTATGTTTTTTGAAAGATTACCAGCATGATAGTGTTTTATTAAGTTTGTGATTTAGAATACAATAAGAATAGAATAGTTTATTTGTCATTGCTTTACAGACAACAAAAAGCAGTTTGGCAGCTCCGCACTGACGGCATAACACAACATTAAAAAACACCAACAGTCATTCCCATTATAAAATAAATAAATAGCTAAAGGTTGCAAAGTCTGCAGGAATAGTTTCATAACTGTTCATTCATGTCATCCAGTATGGAAAAAATGAAAATGGAAAATAATGACAATTGAGCTACTTTATTTTGTAAATAATATGTAAATGAATGACTGGCATTTTTCAATGTATCTTAGATGTATTTCAAATGGCCTCAACTCAAATTGAAATAGTCTAAAAATGTTTGGAATCTTTCAAACATAATTGATTCTTGTTCTCCTTGATTACATACATGCACAATGTGAACTGATTAATCATTCCTTATTGTTAATCATATTATCACTGGTAGGGAAATGTATCATTAGAAGTGCATATGCCCACCATGTTGTTTACTATCTTTACTTTACTATTTTAAATGTGTATACAGTTGTGGCACTCAATAATGCAAAGAAATGTCAGCCAGCCAAAATAGCCAACCAGGAGCAAACAGGTTTGTTAGCAAGCATGGCACGTGAAATGTTTACAGCGTGTTTGTTTACAAAGAAGGGAGGCGAAATACTTGGCATTTGTGCATGCAGAGATGTGTTATGATCTTCCCAATATTTACGCCTGTGCACTCAGGAACATTGGATTCTATTTGCTCGGCTTCAGTGAGACTCCCCAGTTATTGCTGCTTTTTCTCTCTCTTAATTTCCTGTTTGTTGGTGATGTGGTAATGCTCAAGAGAACAGGTGTTCACATGAAAGACAGCCACTTGGGCAGATGATAAGAAACAATAAAGTAATTGCTGTGAATGACAGATTTGAATTATATTGTTGCAAATAATTGAAGTAAAACAATGTAAATTACATATATTACATTGTTAACATTTACATTGAATATCATATCCTTGTTAAGATTTTGAGAAATATGTTCCATCCTTAAAATTTTATATGAAAGGAACAAGCAAGTGGCGATTCGTGGGTTCTAACTTTTTTTCTTAATAGCGACTTCAAAGTAATGTCTTAACGGACTCTTAGGCACTGTGGCATTACTGCAAATATATCACACAAGTAGGCACTAAAGCACTTAGAAGCAGCACAGCGGCGCAGTCATTAGCACTCTTGCCTATATACAGTATATATATATATATATATCACAGTCACCAGACCTGAACCCAATCGAGATGGTTTGGGGTGAGCTGGACCGCAGAGTGAAGGCAAGGCCTGTACTCTGTATATATACTGTGTATATAGGCATATACATATATATATATATATATATATATATATATATATATATATACACCGGACACCTACGCTAACCTAGAGTTAAAAAATTAGGATAATAAATGAGGATTGCAGCAACAGCAAGTAACAGTTTATCAGGGATACACAGATGTGGCATATCTTCTATTTTTGCACTTTCATTATGGCGTTTCATTTTAGTGAGTAGGCTAAGTTTTGAATTACTGTTTGCACTAAATAGCCTATTTCTTGTTTACACTTGCCATCTGAGGAAAATATATGTGTCCTTATGACAGCTTATTCCAATGTGTTTCAGCCACTATTGATATTTTCAATAAACAAAAACTTTCATTAACTTCATGAAGTCTGGAGGCGTTTATGTTTATTGGCAATATTGCAAATGTAATTACATGAATATCTGATACAGTTCCACTACTTCATTACTGCACCATGTTAAAACCACAGATTAATGAATATTTAACAATAATGCGCTGTGTCAATTAGTAGATTTGATGGTAGAATAATCCATTAGTCGACTATTCTACACCCCTACCAGTACAAAAGTTAGCAGGCTAGGCTAGTTAGCTTCCACTTTCCACAGGGAATGCAAACTTGACAGCACAAAGACTCTCAAATGCTGAAAGTTGATAATGAGCAGACATCTTAAAATTCTAATGATACATTAGATACAATTCTAATGATACATTTTTATGATACATTAGAACACTACGGTGAAGTAATGTCTTGTAACAACGTGCGTCTCATAACAACGCTGGCTCTCAAATGTCAGTCAAATGTTGCCGTGGGAAAAAGCCCACACGGACACTGTTTCAGCAGATGTCTAAAGAGAGTTTTCTCCTCTTCTGAACTATAGAATCATTGTAGTTATTTCATCCTTAAAAGTGATAAGAATTCAAATTTCAGTTCAGCATTCAGGAATGTTAAGACAATTGTTCTACATTTTTATTTTAGAATGACAATCTTACACAGCGTCAGTGAGGAACTAATGCGTCTGGGTGGATGCTCAGGATGATAATGTATAGTAGTGTCTGTGTCTTAAACATATGAATATTTTGTTAGTGTGAAATCAGAACCTTAACATTAATGATTCATAGTCCTTGTGGCCCATTATTTCTGCTATTAAATTATTAATGCTTTGGACTGACTTTCTTCACATAATCAAGTACTTATTGTTGGCTGCTATACATTGCTCCAGTATACGAGAGCCATACATTGAGACATTAAAGTAAAACAACAGAACTCAATTAATCTGCATTCTTATGGATTCAAAGCTCTTTGTCTGGTTATTGTAGGAAAAGACATCCAATACTGTAAATATCAGCACAATGACCCAGCTGTTTGTCTTTTCC